>PYFS01004668.1:0-142650 GCA_003671545.1 Ophiognomonia clavigignenti-juglandacearum | reverse complement strand
GTTTGGGGGTCCGGGTTTGCCAAAAAGGGTTTGGAAATTTTTGCATAAAACCCCCGGGCCCCTCCCGGTTGAGGGTCAAAAACCCCAAAAGAAAAGCCAGGGAAAAAAAAAAAAAAAAAAAAAAAAAAAAAAGGAGTAAGAGGAAAGGGAAAGACGAGAACAAAGAAGACAGCACAACAGCCACATACCGGCATCCAAATGCATAGCCACATCCGGCCTCGCCGTACAGCCCCCCTCCGTCACCGCATCGTCGACCCCCAACCGCGCCGCCTTCCACAGCCGCGCGAACCCGGCAAACGTCCTGGTCCTGTTCTCCACCGGCTCCTCCCACGGGTCGAACCTGCCCACAGGCCACAGCATGCCCCTCGAAATCTCGTTCCCCAGCGTCACAATGCTCGGCGCCGCGCCCGCCTGGCAGAACGTCTTCAGCGTGTCGCCCACGTACGCCCGCGCCGCGGCCGCGAGGCCTTCCGGATCCGCCGCCCCGGGCCACGCCCGCGGGATGTTCTGCCGGCCCGGGTCGCCCCACGTGTCCGAGAGGTGCATGTTGAGGATGAAGCGGAAGCCGGCGTCCCGGACGAACCGCTCCGCGACGGCCAGCGTGCCGGCGAGGTCGTACTTGCCCGCGTCGTCGCCGGTCGGGTCGACGAAGAGGCGCAGCTTGACGGTGTTCATGCCGCCGTCGCGGAGGATGTCTTCGATGGGCCGGGAGGCGTTGTTCTGCGCCGTGTCGTAGAAGACCGCGCCGCCGCCGTTCTCGAGGACGCGCAGGCTGGAGAGATCGTGGGATTTGTAGAAGAAGGGGGCTTCTTCTTGGGCGTGGGTGGTGCTGAGGAGGAGGAGGCCGGTTAGGGCTGCTAGGGGTTTGAGGGCGAACATGGTGGGCTGTGGTTAGAGAGGGTGAGTCCACGGATGGGAGGTAGGAAGTCCGTGGAAGAGGAGGAGGAAGAGGTTAATAAGTATGCAAGCCATTCTTTTAAAAGACTTTGAGTTTGCCACAAGTACAGTAGGTACTAGCCAGGTATAGACTGAAGGTCAAACCTTACAAAATTAGGGAATTAATAGTGCCATGCAGAGTGCACACCGTTTGTGGATTTATCAAGTGCCAAGCTTCGGGTGCTCCTGGGCAAGTGGCGTTGTGAAAGCTTCCGCTGGAATTGATCCCGAAATATCGATCCTGAAATATCTCTAAACACGGAGGGACATATAATTAGCACTCGCTTCGTCTGCCTTTTAGTTACGGGGACCTCACCATTGTGTGAAAGCTTCTGGATAGTCGTCTTTGGCCTGTGAACCTGCACAAATATATCGGTGCAAGTGTGGTGAAGGCGAGAGGTCGGTCGGTTTTCAAATCCGGAGTCCCGGATAAATGAAAGCAATGACTGAAATTTAAGCTACCCTATCGAGTCTATGACCGATGATCCCGAATACTCCTGGGCATGCCTTTCCAATAGGCAAACTATTATACCCTGCTGCTTGCGGCTGAAAAAACAAATTTGTGGGCCCAAGTCCTGAACACCCAAGGCAACCGAATCCCAATGCCTCCAATACCGTCAGCAATGCTTTTCCAAAGCTCGGTACACACACAGCCTTGTCATCTCCAAGTATCTCGCACCACAACGTCCAACACAGAAGGGGAACCTCCTACTCAAACTTTCCCATTCCAAACAACCCACCCACCGCCTTCACCCTCCCCTCCACAGCCTTAAACTTCCTCTCCTCCCTCCGCTTCTCTCCCTCCACCACCTTCGCCCGGCGATCCGTCTCCCGCGCCAAGTAGCTCACACCGCTCTTCTTGCCCGCATTCTTCTTGATCTTCGCATCCTCCCCAAACCCGCCGCCGCTCACGCTGCTGCTGCCGCCAGCTGAGCTCCCGGTGCTAATCAGCGAGTTCGTCGTCGCCTTGCGCAGCAGCGCCGGCACCTTGAACGAGCCGCCGTTCGCGCTGCTGCTCGACGGGCCGCCCGCGAAGAACGCCATCTTGCCGCCGCCGCCGCCGCCCGAGGCTGACGCGTTCGACGACCCCTGCCGCTTGAGCGTCATGCGGTTGACCACGGGCCCGGCGCTGCCGCCGCGGCGCCGTGGGTTGGCGTTCTCCTTGTTGGACGAGCCGCTGTTCTCGCCGTCGTCTTCATCGGAGGAGCTGAAGTCCGTCGCGGGGATCACGCTGTTGTTGCTGGGGTCGTCGATGAGGTTCGACAGCGTCTCGCGGATCTCCCCCAGCGTGGCGGGCTTGCGACTCGACTTCGTCCTACGCTCGTTGGCAGGTGCTCGCTTGGGCGGGGCCGCCATGCCACCCACGGGAGGCTGGCTATCGGGCACTGTGACGTCGTGCTCCTGTGATTCACCACCACCGCTCGCCTGGCTGTCGGCCTGGGGCTGAGGCGCCGGCTGGAACAGGAAGTCCATCTCGTCCTCGCTGCCGATGTCTTCGATTGTGCGCAAGAAGGCCTGGTTGCGTGGGTTCTCGGCGACCTTGGAGATGCGCTCGTCGGCGAACAGGGCCTTTTGCATCTTGGCGAACTGCCGGCGCTTCATGCGGCGCTTCGCTTCGCCGCCGTCGTCCGAGTCCGAGAGGTCATAATCGGCACCGCCGCGTTTGCGGCGGAGCATGCCACGTGTGATGTCGTTGAACAGCTTGTCGGTTTGCTTGGCATCTTCTGCACGTTCGCGTTCGCTGTGTAGATGTTAGTAACCGATTGCGAACTTGAACCTTTACGTAGAATGTAACTTACGCATGGAGAGCCGCGATCTTGAGCTCGTCATCCTTGTTGCCCTGGGTCTGATCGTCGATCATCTCCTGTACGTCCGCACCGTCGTCGTCACTGTCCTCGCCATCAACACCTCCCAGGCCAGCGTATTCGTCCTCGGACTCGTCAGCCTGCTCGTGAACCATCTCCTTGGCGTGGCTCTTCTTCTTGTCAAACTCCTCTCTAGCCTTGCGCTTCTTCTCCTTAGCAGCAGCGTCTTTCATGACACTGAATACACTAGGCTTGCTGCTTGAGCCCGGCTCGTCCTCGTCCTCCGAGTCGGAGGCGATAACAGCCGCGCGACGGACGCGGCTTCGCTTGCGCATGAGCGGAGATTCTGATGATATATCCACCATCTCTTCCTCGGGCGAAATGGGCTGGCTAGTGCCTCGAATAACAGTGTCCACCGTCGAAGGGGGCGGCTCCACAAACCTCTCTTTAAGCGGAGTCCAATCCTGAAATCCGCCATCTTGAGTAGGCTCGATCTGTGAGGTTTGAGTAGCCAGGTCCTCTCTCAGCAGACTGTCCAGCCCATGCATCTGCGATTGGTTGAAGTCTAGTTGGATCTGCGTCTCGTCTTGGGTCTCAGACTGGGTCGCGGGTATAGGCTGGCTGTCCAGAATCATGGCGTCGCTAGAGTTCGCAATATTCTGCGAAAACTGCGAGTCTGGGAAATTCTCGAATGTAGGCATAGGCTGCGATGGTAAGCTCCCATTAAGCGGGTCTACTTGGCTGTCGTCCATGGTGCCGGCGAAGATCTGCGTCAGGCCGAGACCAGCGGGGCTGCCGGCCTTAACAGGCACGCCCGGAATGAAAGTCTTTGCGGCGGAGCGCACAACTGAGGTTGGGACTTCTGGGGATGTGTGCTGGTTTGGACGGGGCGTGTGGTTGATAGCTTGCGCGCTGGTTGGCCTGGGCGTAAAGTCGAATGATGATGTCTTGGGCGCCTTGGGAGTCGCTCCCAAGTCCACGTTCTCGTCAGCAGAGTGCATGGTGGATGGCAATCTGGGGCGAATAGCTTCCAAGAAGGCTGGTGAGTCCTCGTCATCGTCGCCCCAGCGGTGCTTCTCTTCCTCCTCGTCAGGGTCTACCCATGACTTTTCCGTGTCGGAGCCTTCATCTTCGCCTCCAGAAGCCACACTTGCGGTATTGTCGACGAGATTCTGGGCCGCAGAGGCTTTCTTGGGCGTCTGCTTAAGATTGACTTCGTCACCCTGCTTGTTCTGCTCCTCTTCATCGTCATCATCGATGAGCATACCCTCAACGCTAGCGTTGTCCTCCTCCTCGGAGCCGGAAAGCTCCACATCGGCGTCTTCATCCACCACAGCATCCGTATTGTTGTCATCTTCCTCGTAATCATCGTCGTCACTGCCACTGTCGTCCCAGGCCAGTGGATCATCGCCTCGACGAGCCTTCTTCTCAGCCTTGGCCTCGCCTCTCTCACGCTCCATGATCTCCTCCGCCTCGCGCCTTGCGCGGGCCACCATATCCTCAACCATCTCGCGGTCTCTGCGGCGTTCCTCCTCCGTCTGGACGTGGATGCCCTTTGCCTTGAGCATCTCCATGCGACGCTCGCGCTCGAGCTTGGCCTGCTCGCGAGCACGCTGCTGGAGGTGTGCCTGAAGCTCGCCCGGCGTCATGGCATTTTTGTCGGTCTTCTTGTAGGCTTTGCGCTCGGGGGAGTCGATGTGAGCCAGTCGGCGCTGCATGCGGAGGGTTTTGGACTCGCGGTCTTGGTTCTTGGGCAGACGGTCGAAGATGGCATCGAACTTGGTCTTCTTGGCGTTGACGATGACGAGCTCGTCCTCGTCATCTGAGCCGAGCGAGACACGGTTGGCTTGCATCGGGGGCATTTTGACGCGGACCTGTCGCTTGGTTGTGGGTTTTGCGGGATTCTTTGTCTCTAGGTCTGGTGTGGTAGCTTTTTCTTTGCCTTTGTCAAGAGGTTTGCGTGCAAAAGCTTGGATGTCCATGATGTCAGGCAGGTCTCCATCATCATCCTCGTTGTCTTGCCCCACCATGTCGGCGGGCGTGGTAATGGTGCAGGGTGGTGCACTACTCAGATCCTTGCCCAAGACATCCTCTACCCTGGCAGGTGGTGAGCTCGGGGGTGTGCTCGCCTCCAGCACTTCCGCATCCGTACTTTTCGCAGACCCAGGCGTCTGTGGCCGACTAGAGCTCAGCTTGTCCGGA
Source organism: Ophiognomonia clavigignenti-juglandacearum (assembly GCA_003671545.1). Classification (NCBI taxonomy): domain Eukaryota; kingdom Fungi; phylum Ascomycota; class Sordariomycetes; order Diaporthales; family Gnomoniaceae; genus Ophiognomonia; species Ophiognomonia clavigignenti-juglandacearum. The sequence goes on along the minus strand of PYFS01004668.1, from coordinate 137,707 downwards.
GCGCTACCGCCTCCAGGCTTGTAATTGAACCGCTCGAACAGACTCGACTTTGCGATTTTCTTCTTGGTTTTGGCCTCGTGCGCAAGCTGCATAGCACGCTGCATGCGCTGCGTCTCGCGATTCATCTCCTCGATGGCTTTCTTGCTCGCCTTCCGCGGCGGCCGCGCAGCCTTCTGCCGCTGCGTGAGCTGGCGACCACCTTCGTCGTCGGTGATATCGGAGACGTCGTCATCATTATCGTCGCCGAGCTCAGCCAGGGCTGCCCTGCGGGCTTCGCGTTTCTGCTCTTCTTCGGCTTCACGGGCCAGGCGCTCTTTCCGCTTCTTTTCTACCAGGGCCTTGAATCGGTCGCTCTTCAAGGCGGGAAGGTCGGCGTCGCTGCCGGATTTTGCTGCCGGGCTGTCTTGGGCCGACGGAGGGGACTTGGTTGGTGTGACGAAGAGACCTGGTGATGCGTCCCTCTGGGGAGTTGCAGCTCTGGGCTCTGGAGTTTGTCTCTGTCTCTGACGCATCTTGAGTCTCCTGCGGACGATGGGAACATCCTCGTCGTCACCGTCGTCGCCATCCGCCATCTCAACGTCTGTAGCTTCCTTAGCAGCCTGCGTGGTTGACGGCGACCTGCTCGTTCCTTTGGTCGCAGCACTCTTGGAAACCTGCTCGCCACCCATCATGCGAGCAGCGAAGCGCCCTCTTGGTCGAAGTATATCGTCCTCGTCCTCGTCCTCGTCATCATCCTCACTATCCACCTGCTCTTCCGTTCCCGTCATCTCCACATCGGGTCTGCTGGTGCCCTTCTCCAACATCTTCCTCACGCGCTCCCGCGCGTTATCTTCCTCCCCAATGGGGCCGCCCTGCATCCGGCCCGCAAGCCGATCTCTAGATCGTTCCTCATCTTCGGAACTGTGTGCGGACGCGTCGCGATCTTGACCGCCGGAGGGGGATGTTTGTGGTGCAGGTTGCGGCTTTTTGAAGCTCGTTCGTTGGATGTCATCGTCTGAGTCGCTGTCGACCGTTGCGAGGAGTTTTCTGAGTTTGGACTGGGGAGAGATGGCGAATCGGTCTGGGGAGGTTGCGCTCCGGGCGGGAGAGGAAGTGGCCGGCAGGGAGGAAGCCATAGTGGATGGAGGTAGTGGAGGAGGGAGGAATGGCTTCGAACAAGAGAGTGATGGATTGCAATGGGGGATATATTATGACAAGAACATATTTTGGCTGGATTGATTATTGCTGAGGGGAAGTGAGAGGAAAATGAAGTGTATGGGTTTGGATGTGTGTGGATACTCTAGACGCGCTTGGGTCTAAGTCCTGGTCCATTTACGTGAACCCCTGCAATATCGCGTTGAGCTTTATCGATAAGCGTCTAGATACAGCAGGGCCCCGACTTCACCACACCACAGCGCACATAGTTTGACATTGTGCATGACCACTGTGCTGCTTCAATTTTGCGATAGGATCACAGATGCGAAGGATTCTTGCTAATTGAATGCTTGTACTATGATATCAGGGTACTCTATATAGCTACCAACTAGATAGTAGGTTGTGCAAGTACTATGCTTTGCGACGCTGTTCCTTGCGATGAGGTTGAAGCTCCCTAAATATACCAAAACCTTTTGTTGAGTTGCAGTTTTGTGTATCTGGCTTGGTTTTCACTTCCAAAACCAGAGTGCCTCTCTCATTCAGTGCCCAGCAATGCATGCAATTTTGTAAGAAACACAACACACTGCACTGCACCTGAGGCATTTCTGCTCTCCACATGAAGAAACCACCTCCTCGTGCTGTCTGAATATTCCTCTTTTTGTACACCCTTGGGTATCATCCCTGAAAGCAGTTTTGACCCGACCCTAGCCTGCAGGCTGTGCCCATGAAACGCCGAATGATCCTGAGAAGCCGTCCAGAGATGACAGATTTGGTTCGCCCATCAATCCGATAAGGTCATCAGCCCATCAATTCGCCTTGCGCCGTAAACGAGGCCCTCCGAAAACGCCCGCATTGCTGTACGAAAAAAATCTGTGAAGTGGTTCACTCCACTTAGCCCTTAGAACGCCGTGGTCCAGTTGCCCCTCACGCAATGGCCAAAACAGAATCCAAGGCAGCATCCAGCTCTTCCATATCACTATCCGCAGTTCCGGCCCAGAAATAGTCCGCGTCAACATCCATCTCTTCCTGAGGTTGCCCATTCGGTAATTGCAGCTGTTTGCCCTTGTCGACGCCTGGTATGGGCATCTCGTTCCGGTCCTCTTGTTTCGGCCTCACTTCGAAACCTTCCACGAAACTGTGGTCGTGGAGATGCTCCAGCTCGCCTTCGCGATAGTTGTTCATCAGCCCCTTGGCGAGAACCGGGAATTGTGTTGTACCACACTCTGAAACTTCGAGTGCCAGATGGAAGTCACCCATGCTCAGTGGGCCTCTCTCGCTGGCAGCTTTCGATTCGACGGGTAATAGACCGCATTTGTCCCGGGTGATATCGCCACGCTGTGCCGCATCCTCTTCCCGTGAGAGTTGTTTCTTATACTTGTGAGTCTGTACCCAGCTTGAGCCACTTCCGAAACCAGCACTGCCAGACTCGCCTGGCCCGTTACTTCTTACGCGGCTGAAGACCGAGGTCAGAACCTCCTTGATAAAGTTCTCAGTGGCGGCTGATACCAGCTGGGCAGCATCAGGGGCAGCAGATTCTAGGCCAGCCTCGTAACAGTATGGCATGATCCGTGATTCGATATAGCCGGTCTCCGGGAACTCGCCAGATTCTACTGCCAGCGGGTTGATATATCGTTTTCGTATGTCTTGCTCTCGACCTGGTGTGCTGATTAGTAATAGTTTCAAGCCCGGCCCAGTCCTTGAGAGTCATACTCATGTTCAAACCAATGCTTGGGCCGCTCTCTGGTTCAGCAAGCCGTGGTCGTTTGATTTTGTGGTGGTACTCTGTGAAGAGCTCCTCGAGCGAGTAGTTTGCATCGACCTGTAACCAGCTGTGTCAGCACACTGCCACCAGTGCAAATCAAAGTATTGCCTTCGGGAATTTTGTAGCGCACCTCGTTTTGTTGCAGGTCCTTGATCCTTCTCCTGTCACGGCTGAGTAGCTGCATAACCTCTCCCTTCAACCTTCTCTCTGCTGCATCGCCAGACACGGGTTTGCTCCCAGCTCCCAAGGCAGGCTTGTCATTAGCGCTGACCCAAGGGGCCAGGCCCGGGTCGGGCATCTCGCGAGTAACATTTGCGTAGATGGCGGCGAGCAATTGGTTGTGTAGGTGTTCTCTATCGCCGGAGGGGGATGATATTATTGGGTCGATGATGTTGGAGAACTCGGTCTGATTAAGTCGGCCTGGGCAGAAAGAAATTAGTACTTCTAAAGAGTTTCGTGTAATTCGTGAATATGCTGACCAATTAGAAACTGTGTCAATGATTCCTTATAAACGTTCCATTGTTCGTTGCCAACGGCGGTCTTCAGGGTGGTATATAAGGGCTCGATGTCGATGCGAGCAGGGATAATTTGGCTTGTCTTTATAGGTTTCGGGTTGGTAGAGGGAGTAGAGACAGTGATGGTCTTGGAGGCGAGGACAGGCGTGGTAAGGCTCCCAGCCGGTCGCGACAGTTCTGCTGGATTAATGTCGGGCATACTGGCTGGTGGGCGCCAGATTAGGTCTGGCTAGTTGACGTCGAGGCGGAGGGTAGGGTAGAATAAGTAGGCGAAGTACCGGGTCGAGGCAGGGAGTTGTAGCTGTGTAGTCAAGCTGCGGGCGGCGTCGCGTGCAGTGAAGGGGCCTACCGCAACGCGGCGCAGTGAATCATTCCGGCATGCGAAGAGACCCCAGAGTTATGCGATCATGATTTGGGAGTCAAATTGATGGATTGACTGCGGTGGTGGTCGTAATCGTTGGTTTTGTTGCTGGTCCCGGCAGACGTTGGAGGAAGTCCAAGGTTGTAGTTGCGCTCCGGGATGTTGGGTTCGGGGTCGGCTCCAGTCACCCCCAAAACGGCCGAGGCTGTCTTTCGAGGTTTGGGAGGCTCCTGCCGTATTGGGTGAACTGCTTTTCCTTTCTTTCTCCTTTTTTTCTGGGCGGAAGTTCGCGGAATTATGCAAGAATCGAATTTGCTGGATGCTTTTTCTTTTTTTGACAAGAAGTAAATATTGTCTGGCAAAAGAGGTAGTATGCGCGCATCATCCGCCGAACATTCATTCAAGCAGCCCCTTGCGCTTAGTCTCGGATTTCCAGATGACCTTAGCCGGCCAAGGGCACTGTAGGCGTGAAGGCTGTTAGTCTGCTAGCCGAGACAAGGTCTACACCTGGAGTCGCGTCTCCGCCGACGCGTCAACCGCCTTCCCACTTCAAGCCCAACCGCACCTCTGCGAAGCCGACACTCAACCCTGTGCGAAAATGCGATGTCGCGCTCCGGTCAAAAACACATAGATGCTGGCGTCAAGCAACTTACCGGTCATATCATTCCCAAGGCACGACGACCGGAGGACGCCGAGTTTGTCCAAGAAACATTGGACGAGCACATCGAACTTGCACATGCGATCCTGAACGAGTACGTTTGCCCCGGGCGCGCTGGACTTTCTCTGGTACTCGTAAGGACTCTGTTGACTCTGAATGTCGCAGCAATACATCGCCTGCCATTTCCGCCGACACGAACCACGCTCACGATCTGATCAAGAAGAAGCTTGTTCAGACAAATCCGAGCGCCGCCCTGCGGTTCACCAACCTCTACACACGACTTCTTTCAGTACCGGTCCTGCAGCAGAAATGGGCCATCTTGTACCTGTTATACCAACTTTCTGACTCGCCCGATCCGGACGAACCCCTTCCTCTTGAGGCCGTGAGACAGGCTGTAGAGAATCGAAGAACAGAGACCACACGGCGGCAAAAGGAGAAAGAGCCATCCCCCAGACCGCCCCGAGCCGCATCCAGGCAAGACCAGCAATTTCAAGAGGCCTTTCAGCCCAGCGGAATCCGCAAATTTCCTCCAGAGGAGGCTCGAAGAGGCCCGGACGACACGCGCGCGAACGAGGATGATGAAGTCCTTCCAGATGCAAGGGATGTCACCTTAAAGGGGAAATCTCTTTCTGACAACTTCACCGAGCTTAACCCTTCTGAAGTTTCTCTTCTGCGAGACTTGCCATTTACGCTCCAGGGGCTTTCCTCAACAACGCTCCCCTTCGCCAATTCAAATACTCTGAAACTTCCGGCAACATTACCGCCTCCTCTGATCTCCTTACTTCATAGCCTATCTGAGCCATCGCTGCTTTACAAGAACCTGACGGAATGGGTCAAGACACCTGCGGGAGGTTTACTGGGGCAAAGCTTGAGAGCCGCCGTCAATGGAGAACTGAGGGCATATTTAAGCTTGATCGCCAATTTGGAAGGTCAGATAAGGCGAGCTTTGTCCTCCTTGGATGAGTCCGCGCCAAGGAACGGAATCGGCAAAGCAGGGGTGACTTTGAAGCGATGTGTGGTGTGGACTCGGGAAGCGACTATGGGCCTGAGGCTCTTGAGCCTGATCGCGGAAGAGTCCAAGAGCAAAAAAGGCGGACAGCTGGTGTCTTTGATCCATGGATTCTCAACTTCACATGGTGACCCGATCGTTGCGGCTTTTGCGGAGCGTCTGCTGGGATCAGTAACGCGACCGTTCTACGACATACTTCGGCACTGGATCTACGATGGAGAGCTCCAAGATCCGTATCAGGAGTTCTTTGTCAGGGAGCAAAATCCCAACGATGAAGATAGACAAGATCTCAAAGCTCGAGGCATGAGCAGTGTATGGAACGACAAATACGAGGTTGAGAAGGGCATGATACCAAGCATAATCACAGACGACTTTGCGCAGAAGGTCTTTTTGATCGGCAAGTCGCTGAATTTCATCCGACATAGTTGTGGTGATGCTCCATGGGTGGACGAATACTCGATGTCGTCGTCCAAGGAGCTTCGATTCGGCGACACGGCCACTCTTGAAGCCTGGATTGACGAGGCATACAAGACGACCATGAAACGTCTCATGGACCTGATGACAAACAAGTTCCACCTGTTCCACCACCTCAGAGCACTCAAGAGCTATCTCTTGCTTGGCCAGGGTGACTTCATCGCTCTCCTAATGGAGTCCCTCGCTGCCAACCTCGACCGACCCGCCGGTGCACAATACCGACACACCCTCACCGCACAACTCGAGCACGCCATCCGTGGCTCCAACGCCCAATACGACTCCCCCGAGGTTCTTCGTCGGCTTGATGCACGCATGTTGCAGCTTTCACATGGTGACATCGGCTGGGACTGCTTCACGCTCGAATACAAGGTCGACGCGCCCACCGACGTTGTCGTCACTGAATGGGGTAACAAACAATACCTGAAAGTCTTCAACTTCCTGTGGAAGATCAAGCGCGTCGAGTTCGCTCTCGCATACACCTGGAGGAAATGTATGACTGGTTCTCGTGGCGTGCTCCAGTCCCCCGACCCGGTGGTCCAAGAGACCTGGAAATCGACGCGTGGCTTCCTCCATGAGATGATCCATTTCGTCGGCCAGCTGCAGTATTATATCCTGTTCGAGGTCATCGAATCCAGTTGGGATGAATTGCAAAAAGGCATCACCAAGGAGGACTGCACGCTCGATGACCTCATCCGTGCGCATGGAAAGTTTCTCAATTCTATCACGCGCAAAGGATTACTCGGCGCGAAACGAAAGACGTATAACGAGCCCACCGCCGCCGCCGGGACCGAGGACCGCAATGGCTACCTTGTCCAGCTCAAAGATCTGCTCGACACCATGCTAGACTACCGCGGCTCCGTCGAAGGCCTCTACTCCTGGTCCTGCGACAAATTCTCACACCAACAAAATACCGAAGCTCGCAACATGACCGCCGGCACCACCACCAACACCGGTCCCACCCGCCGACAACTTTCGCACATCAACACGAACCGCGGCCACGCCAAATCCATGTCCGCGGCCTCCGCCTCGCAGCCCAACACGCCCGTGGTCGACACACACCACGGCGCCGCGAGCCCGGACCCATTCACCGAAACTGCCGCGGCACCGCATGTCTCCGAATTCCCGGCGCTGCAGGACCGCCTGCGGCTGCTCGCCGGCGCGTTCCAGAAGAAGCTGTGCGCGCTGCTCGGGGACTTGGCGTACCAGCCGGATGTGGACATGCGGTTCCTGGGCGTGGCGATGAACTTCAATGATGCGTATGTGCCGACGCGGCCGAAGCGGGTTGGGAGCGGTGGTGGCGGTGGCGGTGGCGGTGGACATGGCAAGGCGGGGGTGCCACCTGGCACGGCGAGGAGTGAGCAGGTGGAGAGGAGTAGGGTCGGGTGAGGAAGTAAAAGAGTGTTGAGGATGACTGACGAGATGTGGAGGAACTCAACTGGGTGGTGGCTTTGGGAACGGTGTAGATCAGAGCGCGAGTGTATGTGCATGTACGCGAATGACGAATGAATGATACCAGCTTGACATGACACCTATTGAGCTCTTTGCTACAATTTCCGCACAGTGAAGTGATCTATGGATTGGGGGGGAGACACAGCAGACATGTGTAGCACCACAGTCGCATTTTCATCGAAAGGATCTCACCACCTTGCCTCCCACCGGGCTGTATGTACTGTACATTTCACTATTGTCCCTGGTATAGCTTTCGTACTCGGGAAAATCATCCGCACAACCGCAAAAACAATAGGCACTGCTAGCACAAACAAATGCGCGGTCTTTAAAGCACTGACGTCGGCTGATTGCAAACCTCGCATAGTGGGCTCGTGTGGACATGGTGATAAATGGTAGAGAACAACGCGTTTACCCCGTCTCCGGGCCGTAAACTATACCTAGATACAGCCGACACTACCCACACGCGGACCCTTGAGGGTATTGCATGTGTTGGCTAACTGGCCCACCATCCAATGGTGCGACGGCCAGAATGTATCCTAGCCACGTTGAGTGAGTGAGTACCCACGTACTTGCGGCTGTCTCTCGAGATATATCCTGTTTTCCCGAGAAATCAAGCTGATTCCCATCACCAATGGCTCGCATGCTTGAGCGTCCACTGAGTGTGGCTGCTGGCCGGCATAACATTTCTCAGCGTTGAGATGCAAAGCCTGAAAGGCCAAGGAAGCTCACGCAGAAAGCGCAAGCGACTGGCAGGTCCCTGGATAGCCATTTCCCAGACCTAGTTCTGCCCGCCTCCTCCGCCACCGCCTCGCCGCGATCGACGGCTACCGCGATTGTTGGTGTTCAGCGCGCTGAAACCACCGCCGCCACGCCCACCTCCTCCTCCACCACCGCCGCCGCCGGCACGACCACGGGCTCCTCCGCCGCCACCCCGATTGGACGAGGCCTGTTGCTGCTGCTGCTTGTTCGGCTTACCGCGCCATGGCTTGGTGCCGGGCAGCGCGTCGATGCCGGGTTTTTGCTTCTTGGGGGGAGGCTGAGCGGGTCCCTTCAGCCTCTTAGGCATTGGGAGTTGCGTATAGTGTCCCTGTTGAGGCTGGTTGGAGTTGGATTTGGAAGAGCCCTGGTTGCCACCGAAGGCAACGTTGGATGATATGTTGATCTTTGGGGCGGTCTTGGGCTTGGCTTTGCTGAAGTTGTTGCTTTCAAAAAAGCTTTTCTTGCCTCCCTTACTGTTCTTAGGGCCAAGTAGGTCCCCGTCGCCGTCGTCATCATCCTCCACATAGACCTCATGGGTCTGGCGCTTGATGCTGCGGCCGGGAATGTTGAAAGGAATATCACCGGCTGGAGGCGGCAGCGGGTTTTGTAAGGAGAGGGCAACGTCCTCGCTGTTGGGGTCGATGTACAGTGAAGCGGTCGCCATAGTCCACATCTTGGTGGGAGAGATTTTGTTGTCTGCTGCCATCGAGCAGTCGCCGCCGTAGTGGCCTTCGATTCCACAAACGTAGCAGAATGCAGGAATGTGCTTGACCTTCTTGGTCGTGTCAGGCTGCGGCTTGTAAATCTGGTACAACTCGATGCAGTCAATCTCAGTGTGATCATGACCCTCACAGATGGCGCACTCGACTGCAGCCTCGCCTGGAGCGACCGCTAGCTTCTCGGTGCAGGTCGCTTTGGTGTGACCGAGCTGCTTGCACTTGCCACAGCGCTGGCGCATTAGACACTCGTACTTGAAGTGAGGCCCTTGGCAGAATTTGCAGATGAGCTCTGGGCACTTCTCGGTACGGTGGCCTATGTGGCCACAGGTGAGGCAGAAGACTGCATCGTCTGGGATGCCAGGGAAGTAACGGTGGCGCTGATCTAGCTCAGCTTGTGAGAGTGCTATGCCATCGTTGTCAATATTCATATTGACGCCATCAGCATCGGCGGTTGGGGCACCGTCTTCGTCAAGCTCCATGTCGACGCCGCTAGCATCTGCAGAGTTGATTTCGCCGTCCTCCATGTCGACCGTGTTCTGTACGTTCTCGGTATCGGCATCGCCAGTTTCCTCCGCGCCACCGCTTGGTTCTTCATTGACGGATGGAGCTGAACCGGCAATCTGATCGTCCGTAGACTTGGCCTCTTCGGCGTCCTTCGCCTCTTGTGTCCTGGCCTGCCTGGCCGCCTCCTTAGCTTCTTTTCTGGCCTGCTTTCTAGCGAGTTTTTCGTCATGGGGCTTGAACTGGCCACCAAACTTTCGCATGCGACTGTGTTCAACGTGCTTGAGCAGATCAATGCTGATGTCCAAGAAAATCCTTGGCAGGTCTTCGCACCCCTCCAGTCGTATGAGAAATGCTTTCTTCAGCATGGAAGTTGCCAGGCCGAGTACATTAATGTTCTCTTGATTGTCGGCCATAAATGCTTCACACCACTTGTCAACCGTGGCCTCCCAGATTTCCACCCACGTATTGCCCACGAGGTACTCGACTAGGAGAGGGCTGACGTTCCACTTCAAGGCACGCTTGGCAACACGCGCCACTTTCCGGGCCCCATGATCGCGAACAGCTGCGATCAACTGATTGCGCTCGTCGTTTGTCAGAGGGTTGTGCATCTCGAATCTGGTCTCGCCTGGCTTGCTCTGCGCCTTAGAAGGAGTTGCACCAAACGAGGTCCGCAATCCTGCAGAGGCCGATGCAGCTGGTTTCGCAAACGAAGTACGTAGCCCGACGGCTGCTTTGCTTGGTGCGACCTGCTCTGACGATTTGCCTTTGGCCTCTTTCGATATTCGCGCTTGAGCAATGAGGTCGCCATACGCGTCTTTGTTTCTGACAGACCAGCCGGCTCTATCGAAGTCTTTCGAAGACACACTGAGAGAAGACGTTGAGCCTTTTCTATCGGCCAGACTCGACGGCACGCTGTCGTCGTCTCCGTCATCGTTGACTTCGCTGGCGCTGGCACTCTTTGTGTTGCCTGGCTCGACCACCTTCCCTGATGCGCGACCTGTGCGGGCTTTCTTGCGAGGAGGCAGATTTTGCTCAGGCTCGTAGTCCTCGTCCTCATCCTCATTTGCGTCGCCATCGTCGATAGCACGCTTGTCTCTAGCGGCTGGCGTAGGTGCATCCGACTTACCACTGTCCCGCAGATCCTGTGACTGTGGTGGCGCATCAGATGGCACCACGTCCCTCACACTGGACTCAGGCGCCTCAGGCACCTCTGTCGCCTCCGTAGCGAAGTGCGCTTCTGTGTCATCTGCCATGATGTTCCAGAATCCGGAAATGAACGAAGGTGGGATACTTAGTCCTGTCGTCGGCGTCGGCCGTCACGTGGCCCCCCCTCAGATCCACTGGGGGATAATTAAGACCAAGCCCCTGTCTGTTTGAGTGCTTGCGCAATACGAGAAGCGAAGCCAAATGAAAGATGATAATATCTCTCAATCAGTCCTGCCCGCAGATAGCGAGATGACAGAACAGGCAATGGCCGTATTGTGCCGTAGCTTGTTGTGTTGGAGGTGGAATGTGGGGAGTGCGTGTTCAGGTGGGATGTCAAACAAGACTGTGGCCTGACGCGTCGAAAGGTAGTGTGCACAATTAGGTACTGTGATAGGTAGTGCCACCAACAGCGACCTGCGGAAGTAAACGGAAGGGAAGGGGCGAAACAGCTGACCGAGTCAAAACGGGACAGATCGCAAGCTCTGGGATGACTGAAGGATTCGAGGATTGAAATCGAAGTCGAAGGCGAAGTCGAGGTCTAAGATGCGGCTGCACAAGGCTGAGATACGCGGCGATTGGTGGTTGCGACTTGCGACGATGCGACTTGAAAAAAAGTTTGGAATGACGGGCAGTGCCGGGGTAGGCTTGGCCGATGCAGGGGTAGCCCCCCATTGATTATCCCCTGCTTAGCGAGAATAGCCGGGGCTAAAAAACACCCGCTGTCAGCGTGCAAAGTACATGGGCAGGCATGTGCACTGTGCTGTAAGGTGGCATATGTGCCCGCCTTAGGAGATACTCACGCTATGCCTGAGGATCCTCAGTACACACAACTAAAGGACTTACCTACGAGAACTACAGAACTGAAACAATACATTTTCATCCTCCCAGACCTAGGTACATCCACAGAGGTAACTGTTTTCCGTTCACAAAGACTACGGCCTGAGAATCCTCTGAGTATCGATTTACAAGATGAGGCACCTCAGACTGGGAATGGTAGACCCACTGGCCAATCGGGTGTTTGTACAGGGTATGTGTCAGGGGTGTAGCGTCATAGGAGATAAAGGGTTCCGCGGAACCGGCTTGATTGTGCAGTGTGTCCCTTTGGAGGATGATGCACTTGCTCAATTGACTGCACCATAAGTTGATTTGCTGCTCAACTCAACATCGCCATCCATAGCTTGAGCTTTTCTTTCAGCTTCAGCTTTGCAGAGCATCAGTGTTTGCCGCACCCATCCTTCACTTCTCGTCCATCGCTACTGTGTGAGTGTTGTTTGCCCTGTCTGTTCGTCCGTATGCCTCTCTCTCCCTTTCAATTCCTCTCCACCTCATCATGCGCGTGCCTGCGCATACGGACCCAAAAGTCCTGTCCGACCTCAGTCTGCATCTGCTTCTGCACTTCACGAGGTTCAAGCAGCGTCGCGTGACAGACTGAGTCCGGTATGGCATCCCGATCCAATAGTCGGGCCCGGTCCTTCCGAGCACATGAACTGAGACAAGAATTCGCCTGTGTCTGCTCAGCTCGCTTGCTCGCGTGCTTGCTTGCTCCAGAGCTCCCAAGAAGCCATTGCCGTTGCTAACATTTTTGAATTGCTAGCCATCTTTCTTGAATCGATACCGTTTTATCTCTTTGACCATCCACGACTTCCGCTCTGCAGCCCAAGCCCCGGCAAGACCAAGCACAGCTGTCACAACTTCCCAGCTTCCTACTATACACGCAGACTTTCACCCAAAGCAGTCTGCCACATCAACCATCGTGGCTCCACCAGAAGTCCGGATTACCGCCGAGACAGCGGTCTCTGCCCCCCGATCCTCCAGCCCGTCCAACCGACTGGGCACCACCGACTCGTTCCCCACGATCCCAGACGAAGCCGGCAAACTGTCTTCCCCACTCCTCCTCCAGCGTACCGTCTCCTACGACGCGGGCACAAATCCTCCGCGTCGGGGAAGTGTGTACAAAATGGCGGAACAACAGAATCAGGCCCGTAGGAGGAGGTCCAGTTCGCTCCTCCAAGTCTATCACGAACCTCCCGAGACTGTCGAGCAGCTCAGCGACCGCGCAGCTCTGCCTAATGGCAACGCAAACTGGGTGAATGCAAAAGGTGTGTTTCGGGCTTGCTGCCGCCCTTTAAGGGAACGCTTTTGCCGTTGGGTGTGGGAAGGGAATATCGAAACAGATGGCTAACACGCTATTCGCTACCAGGTGCATGGACGATTCACTTCATCCTGATCATAGTGCTCAAGATCATCTACGATATTATCCCTGGTGTGTCGCAGGAAACATCATGGACTCTGACGAACATTTCCTACATGGCTGGGTCCTACCTCATGTTCCACTACGTCCGAGGCGTGCCCTTTGAATTCAACGCTGGAGCATACGACAATCTGAACATGTGGGAGCAGATCGACGACGGCGCACAGTACACCCCGGCCAAGAAGTTTCTGCTGAGTGTGCCGATTGTGCTTTTTCTGTTGAGCACACACTACACTCATTACGACCTGGCGTACTTCATCATCAACTTTCTTGCGGTGCTGGCTGTCGTCATTCCAAAACTGCCATTCGTAAGTTATGGAGCATGCCATTGCTTACGCTGTGGATCGTACAGGATCGTACATGATCACTAATAGAACCGTTGTCTACAGAGCCACAGAATGCGATTTGGCCTCTTTTCAGGCTTACCCGAAGAGTAGGACAAGTATGGGAGCTAGGCTATGTTTGCGATCGGAATTTGGCGGGCGTTTGGCTTGAGGGTACTTTTGAAGATTGGAGTTGGGTGGAGTTGAGGTAGAGGTCACCTTTTGTGGAGCGATGGTCTTGCAGACTCCAAAATTGACTACAGCATGTTTTACACACGCTATCAGGAAAGGCAGGAGAGAAGCCACAACACGAAGCTTTTGGTTTTATCGATGCCCTGAGAAGTCCACTGCGTTCTGCTGTTCGTTTGACTATCGCACGTGTGAATGGATTTTGAGGTGTTTGATGTCCGTGCTTTCGTGGGTTTGAGTCTTCCCTACCATGCGTGCATTGATTTCGGCTCCTGAAGTCCACAAACGAGCTGATGGCAGTGCCATACCGCCCTCAATCTTGGAACCTACCTGACTGACCACAAGTCACAGTTGCTATATGCCCAGGGGGTCACTTGTGGTGATCCAAGACTTCCACCAGGTGATGACCATGTGTGACGACCATATGTCTCTTCGAAGGCTAGATGTTTTTGCACCATATCTACATGGTTCAGACACGTCATAACGGTCTTGATTCATTCCTCGTTCCTCTTTAATTCAGATTTCTGTTCAAAGAACAAATGTGTCCCATTCCCCTGCCTTTTTCCAATGTAGGCATGTTGCAGGTACGACTCTCCGGAATCGTTTACCTAAAAGTGATCCTCCCAGAGGCCATCCTCCTACAACGGACGCTCTCGAGTGCTCCTGCACATCCTTCTGAGGGCCTGTTTGCGCAGTCCCATACTCTCAGTATTTCAGGGAAAGCGTGACACCGGAAATCTATAGCTGATTTGTATCGAGATGGGGAAGGATGCAAATTCTGGGCCACCAACCTTTGTTGTCCTCCGAGTCTCTTCCACACACATCAGAATTCGTTACCATCAGTGTGAATATGGGCCTACTGCTTCGACTTTTACTTACCAACAACAACAAAAACGCCTTCCAAAGCCCCCAACAAATAAATTTTCCATATCTTCGGCCCCGACAGTGTCGATTAGGATCCAATCTTGTTCACCGTCACCATCCACCAGGCTGCCACATGCACCGGTCGTTGTTTGTGGACCATAGAACATCATTCATCCCGGGGCGAACAAGTCTACCGACTCATTCACTATCCGGAGTCACAGGATCAACTTTCGTCTGAGTTGATCACCATCAGGAATAGGACAAACCTAGGCCCGTAACGAAAGTGACCGTATAATGGCGCTCTCACTCGCATCCGCCGCCATGGCCGCAGGCGCTTCTCACGCATCTGCCTAGATGGCGCATGGGCCGAGCAGTACACCAGCGGTCGCCATCTCATCGTATCCCAGCCATGTCACCCTCTCGGCCCAGTCTACAGCACCGTTCATCAGCCACGCCACTTGGCCCACCCAGTCTACAGCATCATCCACCAGCCACGCTACCTTCTCGGCCCAGTCGACTGTCAAAGACCCCACGACAACCATTCCGATCTTCGTCACCATCCCAACTGGCACCGCAGTACCGGCAGCCATTAATGTGCCCGCTGGTGCCATCGTCAAGCCCATCATCGTGGCTCTGGAAGGCTGCACTGCCGCGGACACGAAGAATGCAACCCACGTGTGCCATCGCCGGCCACTCACAGTCACCAAGTCATCTGGGTTGATCCTGAAGCCTGGCATGTGGGCTGTTGCTATGGCTGGGGGACTTCTGTGGCTATCGCTGTAGCTGTTGTAACTGGAGAATGCGGCTTGAAGATATCACCGAGGGCAGTGATTGAGAATGAGGCTAGGACAGCATTAAACCATAGCGAGTCAGAATGAAAAACTTTCGAAATTGGAGAAAAGGTGTTATTTCTGAACCTCCTACTTGCACGTTGGATATACCTCAGAGTTTAAGACCGCTTGCATCTCGTTTATGGGCAGTCCAGCGAAGGTTTGAGGCGGCACGGTTCCGATACGGCTGAGGTAAAGTTGGTCTTTACAGCGTACTAGGTATATATATATTCAGCATGGTCGCTCCAGCCACATGTCCTTGCTGTAGTGGCCAGACAAGTCTTAAACCATTCCGCTCAAAACCCCAAGTCAGCCTTCATAATAACATGGCTCTCGAGTCCACAGATGTGAGAAACAAGCTCGAGGACCTGTCTGGCATTACCATTCGGCCAGGAGACAATCCGTACAAAGCTCTGATAGAGGCATGCAGCAATGACACGGTATGTTCACGAGCATGAAATGAAAGACTTCCCCAGTGGATGCCTCGGATAGTCGAGTGTCTGCGAGCCGGTGCCCACAGTAAATCGCCCGTAGTCTGTGAGGGACATGCCAATGACATGCAAAGAGGTGGCTCCCTGGGCAGCTATTCACTGAAGCGTACTCATGGAGCGTGTGGACCAAGGACGGATACCTATACTAACACTAGGACTCGAAGTTCTTGCATTCATATCTATTACAACAACGCTGACAGAGTTCGTGACAGGCAGAAATACAGTCTCTCTATTCTGCGCACCGGGTGACAAGAAACGCTCAGCAGAGGGACAAGTTCACCTCGCCTGACTTCAAGGAAGTCCTCATCGATCCCGTCCTGCTCCGGCTCGAGACGCCCAGTCTGGAACCTGGCTTCACGGATCCAAGAAACTGTCTGGTGTTTTGGGCCAGACCTCCGGACCATGTCATCAAGCTAGCCTCGCATCTGCAGGCGTTGCTGAAGAAGGCCGCGCCAAGTATGTCCTCACAGAGCCTTGCTTGTTGCACATCCAACCACCTTCCTTCAATCTACGGCCTGGACACGCTTTTCTTGTATTCTGTTTGACTCACGCATGTCTGGATAGACCTATGGCTGATGCCACCGCACCGCATGCACCTCACCACTCTCGAGGTCGCTCACAGCCGCACGGCCCCGGAGATCAGCGCCATCGTCCACCAGATGCGGCCCACCCTCCCCGCGCTCACCAACTTGACATTCCACCGTCGCGCCCGCCTCGTCAAGCCCATGATCTCGTACGACCTATCCGCCGTCGCCGTGTCCTTCCTCCCCGCCGCGGGCGAGCAGCACCTGCACCGCCATCATCCCCCCTCCTCGTCGTCGTCGTCGTCGTCAGAACACGCCGCCGCTGACCACGACGACGCATACACATACCACCACCTGCGCCACGACGTCTTCGCCCTCGCGCAGTCCACCGGCGTCGCCCCTGCCTCGCGGTATGTGGTGCCGAGCGCGCACATCACGCTGGGGCGCTATCTGACGCAGGAGGACCACGCAACGGCGGAGACGCGGGAG
Organism: Ophiognomonia clavigignenti-juglandacearum; assembly: GCA_003671545.1. Lineage (NCBI taxonomy): Eukaryota > Fungi > Ascomycota > Sordariomycetes > Diaporthales > Gnomoniaceae > Ophiognomonia > Ophiognomonia clavigignenti-juglandacearum. The sequence continues at coordinate 121,196 of PYFS01004668.1, read as the reverse complement.
CGGTGGGTGCAGGCCATTGATGAGATTAATGCGTGGTTGGAGAGGGAGGTCTGGGATCGCGCGGACGCCGAGTTCCTCGGGGAGTGGATCGTGGGGCAGGAGAGGGGGCTGGATGCGAGGGATGGGACGCTCTGGTATGGCGGTGGGAGGTCAATCATGGTGGGCGAGGGGTTCTGAGAGTTGAGAGATTGGTCGCTGATATGACTGCGTCGTAGCCTGGTGGGTGAGTTTGGCGTTCGGCGGAGAAGAGAGCACTAGATGCAGAGTTAGCAACCCACGAATCCCTCCTCCAACAACACTGCAGTACTTGCGACTGCTTCTCATGCACGTAGGAAGCTGTCTGTGGCAAATTGCCGCCGTCCATCACGTCACTTGTGTCGCATTTCGAGGCTCGATTTGAATGGATCGTCTCTTGATTTGCTTCTCCTCTGTTGCCCTCGTCATGGCGAGACCCGGTCATGGGCCCGGAGCACCTCTTTTTCGTCACAAATTGGACTTCCCAAGTAGATCAGTACCATAAGGAACTGTATTCGATCCCTATGTACTGACGCCGCCTCCTCACAGCCACCGCGAGGACCCAAAAGCAGGCGATGCACGAATTTTCATCCTTGCGCCGAAGGACCCGTCCGTAATGACCACCATCTGCCGTGTGATGTTGTAGGTAGAGAAAAGGTTCGTGAGGCTTGGTGTCGTGCGTGTATTTCGCCGTCGCAAGACCAGAAGAATGTGTTGATGGACCCAAAGACAAAAGCAAGTAACCGCTCCCGTTGTTCGTCTCCTTGCGCTTAGAAGACAAGGGCAGCACCCTTGGTCTTCTTGTCACCACCGAGCTCGAAGTGCTTGCAGCGCTTCAGCGCCAGTTGCAGCTTGGTCTTGCATGAGGAGCACTCGAGACGGAGCACGACCTTCTTCGTAGTCTTGGCCTTCTTGTGGAATACGGGCTTCGTTTGACCACCGTATCCGGACTGCTTTCTGTGTTGGTGAATCATCGTCAGTGACCGTGTGCAAACGTCGGAGAGCCCGAGCGGAAGGGTTGCAGCTTCGTCGTCGGGCTAGTTCGTGGGAATCGGAGTCGTGGGCACGTACCGGTCGTAACGTCTCTTACCCTGGGCGAACAGGGAGGCCTTGCCAGCCTTGTCTGTTCAACTGTCAGCACTTCCCATTGCCATGTCGATTCTCGATGTTGCCAACATACACTGGGTGACCTTGTGCAGGGTGTGCTTGCGGCAATCCTTGCCCTTGCAGTAGCTGTAGTCCCTCAATCAGCGACATGTTCCCTTCGATTTCGTGCTGGTCCTGCCCGCGCGCGCCTCCAAGTGCCACCCATCGATAAGTTGCTGGCTCGCGAGTTCTGGTCGTGTTTCGGAGTAGGTCGCCGTTGGAGAGCAGATCAAGGAGTTCACTTGGACTTTTCGGTCGAGGTCGTGGGCATTCGTCGTCGGCGGGCGGGCAGGGCAGGGCCTTGGGGAGATTGTCGAAGGGTTGCACTCACGTCTTGCGGGTCTTGGGAATGTTCACCTAAGAGCCATAGGGTCAGCATAACGATAAAGCATATCCAATATTCGAGGACCAATTCCTACCATTTTGACGGTTCCGACGATGCGACTGGTCGATGTGGATGGTGAGAGTCGAGTGGTGTTTCCGGTCGGAGGGCAATGTAGGCGTCAATTTCTTCGCGGGTGAGGGCTCGATTCGTCTTGTGGGCGGGCACTAGCTGGGGCGAATCAGACAACGGCTTGTCTATGACTAAGCTGGGCATGGGTGCCTGGCATTGTCTCCACCAGCCACTCCTGGAGCCGGCCAGGATTGCGCCACATGTGGCTTAGCCAGCCAGCAACCAATTCAACCACGTCCATGACTTCCACCCCCGAGACTTCTTTACTACTTTTGCATGAGTTGGTCAAGTGACGCGCGTGACGCAATTTTGAGACTGGAGACGTATCATACGCTGCTGCTTGGTTTGCTCGTTTGAATTCGCAGAATGTCAACTGTTAAATCTACTCTCGGCGCGTGTGTTGATTGTGCTTCAGTGACGTGACCCATCCATCGAGATGGCGCCGCCGTTGGTAAGACGCCCGTCTGCAAAGTTGACAGTTCCTTTTTGACATGTTTCCAAAGACTCCAGCTCAGCCGCGCTTCCTCCTGCCAAAGTCGCAAAAGGCAAAGAACGCGACTCCTCTTCAGGCAGGGCAGCAACAGTTCGCCTCTACACCGCGATTCAATGTGCACAAGACAACACCGCGTCAGAATGCCGCATCTCACCATTTACCGCCGTTCTCGACACCGGCACAGCCATCAGCGAGGGCGAGAGCATCACAGTTTGAGCCACTGAGTGATAGCATCGAAACATCACCTATCTCATCCGATCTGCCCCGGGACAGTGACAGGAGTCTTTTGCTTAATGAGAGCATCGAGATCGAATCACAGTCCCCATCGTCGTCGAGGGAGGATACAGAGAGACCAAGCAAGAGGCGGCGTCTTTCTAGCTCACCTGTGGTGGACGCAACGCCCGACGAAGACCAACAGCAGCAGGGTATGCTCGTGGACGAAGACTCCATGATCATCGACGACACACCACTCTCCGAGAACCACCCAGACTCTAGTCGGTCTGATGAGGCGAGGACAGATTCCGACGAGCCACTCTTGCCCATGGCCGCTCCCATACGCCACCCAATGTTTCTATCAGCGCCCCGCTTCAAACCGTCTGAAACAGCGAAAACAGACCAAAGTCGCCCTCCGCTGCCCGATGCCTTTTCCCCGCAAAGGCGTGGTGCGAAGTACGTTGCTGGTGGACTTGCGGCGGAGCTGCGGGACTGGCTTGTTCAGGTCAAAGGAGCCAGCGAGTACGATCGCCCTGAAGGAGAGAGTGTGCGATTTGATGTGAACCAAGTGAGGACTTGCCACCCAGGGGGAATGTGCATCATCTCGGGCACAGAACTCGACGGTCAAGACGAAAGCGATGACATGCAGATCTCCAAAGGCGACAAGGACCACCAGCCCACCAACGTTATTCTGGCTGGGGACGGACGCATCGCTGGTCTGAGAGGCAAAAGTGTAGTGGCACAAGGCCAGACACTGTCTTTATTCCAGCCTATGTGGGATATTGAGCTTCAGGACCTGGGTCATTTTGCCGTTGCTTGTGACTGGGCAGGCGAGGATTGAAATTCCAAGATAGGGCGGTGCAGGTCCTATTTCTCGAATTACTCGGATCTAGATCAGCTCGCATGTCGATTACAGCAGTTCTGGTATCACGCACTGCTAGCCTTGAAAAAGTGCGTGGAATTCATTCAGCTGTCCTTGTACACTGGAGAAGCAAGTATGATGGGGAGGAAGGCTTGACGGAAGGAGGTGGCGTATGCGCACAGCTCTTTCCCTTCTAGAAGGCTGTCCTGTATCGACAGAACATGTGTTTCGAGCATGCCGAGGCCAGCGAAGGACGGTCACGCAAACCTAAGATACTGAATGCAACTTTTATCATCAATCCATCTACGACAACGACATGGCTGCCCCCATCACCACGCAGAGTCTCACTAGAAGCCCATCCGCGGGCCACACCATGTTCCACGAGACCGATACACCTCACACAGACGATAAATACAGCCGCCTAGAAGATCTTATTCGACAGACCCTGAGCCTCGCCGGCGAGATCGCAGAGAATGCATCAGGCCAACGCCCAGCCCGTGCATCAACCACCTTGCCAGGAAACACTCACATCCCCGGGGAGTGCATTGTCCTCCGAAAAACCTCACAGACCGTCTCCGAACCTACTATCGAGCTTAGCCGACGACCTTCGTCGCGTCGTCCCCGACAAAAATCACGCCTTCGACCACTCAACAACGGCGAAGAGGAAAGTCGGAGCGCTTCAATTCCTCCGCTGATGCAGGAACCCTTCAGTCCCGGATCCTTGGCCATGAGCTTGGACGCTGTGGTGGAAGGGAAAGGGTCTGAAGGCCTGAGCTGCCTCGAGAATTCGAGTTGTCTTTCAGACAAGTTGCCGGACTCGCCTCCACTTACCAGAGCCACCACTAGAACGTCGCAAGGACCTACGTCGCCACGATGTCCAACTCCTGGCTCAATGCTCGGACACGAGCTCCAGTCCGACTCTGCTTCCGAAGCTTCCGCCCCAATCGACATACCTGGGAAGCCGAGATACCGACCGTCCACAAGCCATCACACTTCCTCAGTCGGCCGTGGACCCGGAGAAGACCCGCCGAGCCCACCCGCAAAGTGGCGTGTTCGCATCGTTCCAATTTCCCTCAATCGCGATCCCATCCGTCCGTCGTCACCGCCGAGGACCCCTGCGCCGCCCGCATTCATCAAGTTAGAAGCCGTGTTTCCCTACCGCTTTTTCTCCGATGGGAACAATGCTGCGCGCTGGAGCGGCGAGGGATCCTACATCATCATTGGGAGACCACCTATGGACGAGTGTCAGAGTCCTTTGAATTTGGACGAGAGTGAGCATGAGTTCGGTCCCGCTACGGCGCGGTCGTTGAAAGATTTCATTGATAAGTGGGATTGCCAGGTGGATGAGACGGTTGATGAAAGGGAGGAGTGGAGAGAAAACCATGCTAGTTGAAGCTACAACATCGCTGGTAACTGACACAGTCGAATTGTGAAAATCGTCAGCGTTCATTCTTCTATCTGTACACCGCCAATGACTATTAGCAATTTACCTACTGGCTCGTTGTGCTACCTGAGCATGACTTCATGATGCTCAAATGCTGACATTCTCTCCACCCGATGGTGCAATAGCCTCTGTCTCTGACTAAGAAACGCAACCAGCATTTTGAAGCGTCGCTGTAGCCTGAAACACTCTGATTACCCTGGCAGAACTGAAGACTGTTGAGTCACCGGTGACCTGACTGGGGCGGCCTGTCTGCATGCTCGTATATACGACGATCATCCGGCGGCCCACCACTGTCTCGGGACATCCGGAGCGCAACTCCGCTACACGCTCAAGGAACGTCATGATGCCTTCCTTCCCAGTTGCATCATAAAATATAATATACTTTCATCTGCCTCACTTAGCTGTCAAAGGTGCGCAACTACGATCTACAGTCTCCACTACGCGGAAACTTTCATGCAAACACCTCGAGCCTGGCGTGGAGAGATTCATAGAGCAGGCGCCGTCAAGACACCGCCGAAATTCCTCGCGCCTCATCAGACCTGTGCTTCTTTTCATAACCAACTTCGAAGGCTAATTTCACGTCCGCTGTCAAGATGCACGAAAACGTAGCAAAGCTCTATCCCAACCCGGACACTTCGGCAAAGGTGATGGACTACTCCATGGCCCACAGTACACCTCTACCGCAATACCTCGTCAAATATCATGAGTGGGGATGCGAGGAGACCAAGGTGCCAAATTACCTGATCAGCACATATCAAGCCCAGATGTTGATCTTCCTGGCGAGGATAATAGGCGCGAAAAAAGGTAGCCCCCTTCCCCCAACCCCTGGCCTCTGCCTCACATGCACATAAGGCACCGAATTGCTAACCAGCCAACTAGTCCTCGAACTCGGAGTCTACATCGGCTTCTCCGCCATGGTGTGGGCGGAAGCCGTCGGCCCAGACGGCCACGTCGTCGGCCTCGAGCTGAGTGAGGAGTACGCCGACATCGCGCGCAAGGGCTTCACAGCCAACAACATCGCCAACGTCGACATCAAGGTCGGCGACGCGGTCGCGTCGCTCGAGGCGCTGGAGCTGGAGCCGGACGAGCCCTTCGACGTGGTCTTCGTCGACGCGAACAAGGACGCCTACCCGAAGTACCTGGAGATTATCCTCGCCAGGTCGCGCCCGGGCAGTGCGAAGCGCCTGTTGAAGCAAGGGGGCCTGATCGTGGCGGATAATGTGCTGCGGAGGGGCACGGTGGCGGATGCTACGGATGCGAACCCGCACTGGAGGGCGGATGTGGAGAGGCGGGGGGAGGAGGAGAGTAGGGGTTTTAATGAAGCGCTGCATCGGTTTAATGATGCTTTGGTTGGGGAGGAGAGGCTGGAGACGTTTTTGATGCCGCTCTTTGATGGGTTGGGCATGGCGAGGCTGAGAAACTGACCACGTCGGGAGGGTTGCGCAATGCGAGTTCCGCCGCTTTTTCAGTTTTATTTCCTTGTTAGAAGACCAGGAGAATCGATCATGAACCTTATTACGAGATCTGTGACTTCGGCATGATACTGTACGTGGGACTCCTTTCTGCGATTGTTTCGGTCTTGCTGGTGGTCAGTGCGGCCACTCTAGAGCAATTGGTGACAGCGAGTTGGTAAATTGGGCCATGAAGGAGTGCAAGTCGCGCCTCACTGTGTTCGATCATTTCTGCCACGGCGCGCAAGATTGCAGACACTTCGAAGCTCGTACCGCAAGAGCCAAGATGATGATGTACAAGTAGGCTCGAGGGAGCTCACCACTGCTTTGAGTCAGCTGCGTCGACTTTGTACATCAGGTCCGTAAAAGTATAGACCCGCAGAGGTAAAGGTCGATAGAGGTACGAGTCGATAGAGGTACAATTCGTTTAGCGAGTCAACATCTCAGTTTTCAGATGTCATACCTACAGCATTTATCTTTACGTTCATGAAGGTCTGGTCCTAAGTCGCACCCCGCATTCTTCCCGCAGAGCCGCATCAGATATCTCGGAGGAGACAGACCCGCTCACCACCAGTCGGACCAATTTTACAACAAGGTCTACGGTGTCCGAATGCTGAGATATTTCCTCCCTAGCTCAACTAGTAGGAGCCCGATGAGGCGATGACCACGGTATCACGTTCACAATCTCTTGAAATTGATCTCTCGGATCGACCATCAAGACCCAAGTTGGAGACCATCAAGATCGTCGCCCACGATGAACCACTCTCGAGTCCCGGGCCTCACTGCCGGATGATCTGCGTCTACCTATATTCCCGCCAAGAGCGTCTTCATGCTTCTGCCACGCGGGAGGCACCACGTGAGTGACGTGACGGCGACCACCCTCACCCACGCACGTGTGTATGTACGCGACAGCAAAGTTGGACACCAAGTATCGAGAAAAGCCAGCCTATATAAGCGGTATCCTCATCAGTATATCTAGCACATCTGCTACACATTTCGGCCTTTTTCAGATCTAGACCTTTGGGGCTTTCATTGACAATTAGCAGACACTTCTTGGCGCCCAATTCGTTCGTTCTAGACCGTTTCCATAATTTATTCTCGACACCAAGCATTTGTTGAGCCCCTTGTAATGGATCGAGGGACCTGTTACCTCGCTGCACCCGCTATAGTCAGGTCATCTTGAGTCGTATAGTCGTCGGGGTATTAAACTCCAAAATGAGCAAGAGGAAGGATTGACATCGCCTCAGGCATGCAGAAAGAAGGTTACGAGGTTTTCAGGTCACACGCTCGGGTCCAACCCGTCTGTGTTCCTGCCGCAATATCCATGATTATGTTTTCCATGAGATTTCGACTACAAGTGACCGTGCAGGTTTTCGACGACGATTGAGCCGAGATGGTAGATGCATCGTCCCTGGACTATAAAACCTGTCACCTGTCACTCAAAAGCATAAGCTGTGCGTAATCATGGCATGTGAAAAGGACTTCGACTCTGTCCGCCGAACGTGCTAATAAGGCTGATATCGACCAGGGTGAGTCACGGGCAGCCACCCAGAACTTGACATTCAATATCAACTATCACGCACACAAGTGGGAGGAAGCCCGTTGGCCAGTTAGACCGATCTTGGAAGTCTTGTTTTATTCTATTATATGATAATTCTATCGACAAAACACATTTAGCTCGTTGGCGCCTAGCGCTGGCGGGCAGGATGTTCCGCACTTTAACCCTGTGACGTCTTCTTCCGTTTCTCGATAAGCATTGCTATGTCAGTATATTGACTTTGATGTGGACGCGGAAGATCGACGCGAGGCCCAAGAAACGGGTTGGGCTCCTCGCTCAGACAATCACAACACAGCAAGGACGACGTACGTGCAATTATACGTCGATCTGCCAAGTCATATGATTTTAGCGCGCGGGAGAAGCATCCGTATTGCTTGCTTGGATACTCCGTATAGAGAAATTGCTCTTACAGTCCGACCAACATCTTGAGGTTGCTACCTAGGTAGTATCACGCAAGGCCCCCTAATACCCATCATAGCAGAGCCTATCTTCCTGTCATCCCTAGCTGCATCACGAGCCTCATGGATTACTGGCTGTATTAGCTACAGTAGTTCCCCTATATACTCCGTAGCGTATCTAGATTCAGCATACATTATTCTCCTGGTTCTATATGAAAATAGCATATACTTAAGGTCCTGAGCTCATCAGCCCCTCTTCCTGACCGAAACGATTCAGCATGTTCTCCTGATTTACCTAGTATAAAACTTGGGCTAGGATAGTGTCCGAGTCAATATAGGGGGACCTCACTGTATGGGTTGCCCAGCTACGCCTCGTCGATCACGTACCGTTCGTGAGCGATTCGGAGTCAACGCTGCCGAATATTTGTTAATTTCCCAAAGCGGTGAATTCATCGTGGCGCGGAGGTCGAACATGTTGGAATATAAAAGAGACAAAGTCCTTTCTGAAAGCGATCGATGTACTTGTTCTGCCATTGTGCTATCGCCTCTCCTCCTTCTGCTCTCGTTACTCCGTACACTTTGCTCGTTCACTTCTGTCAAGACTCTTTCGTTCCTTTGCGCTTTCTGTACATTGTCTCACATCTCAAATTCAACCATCAACCCACACGATGCAGTTCAAAGCCAGTTCCGCCGCAATTGCTGCGCTTGTGGGCACAGTCTCTGCCCACACCAGGATCTTCAGTGCCTGGGTCAACGATGTTGACCAGGGAGATGGCCGGGAAACATACATTCGATCCCCCCCAAACAACAATCCTGTCAAGGACCTCACAAGCCCCGACCTGTTTTGCAATGCAGCAGGAGCTACGGCTATGCCTGAGTTTGTCTCGGCTGCTGCTGGTGACACTGTCGCCCTTGAGTGGGTACGTCTCTACACTTCTCTTTGGCACCTATTCTGTCACAGGGTGCTTCGATTTGTTTCACTTGTCCACTAGGCTAACTTAACCAATAGTACCACAACACCCGCGGAGATGACATTATCGATTCATCTCACAAGGGTCCTGTCATGACCTACATCGCTCCCTACTTTGAGAACGATGGCGCCGGAGCGATCTGGACCAAGATCGACGAGGAGGGCTTTGACGGCACCACTTGGGCCGTCGATAATCTCATTGCCAACAAGGGCAAGAAGAGTTTCACTATCCCCGCGGACCTCGCAGCTGGAAAGTACATGAGTAAGTGCCCGCCATCCCGCACCCTTGCTCCAATGCCGCCTACTGACCTTTGTTTCTTCTTCTTCCAACAGTCCGTCAGGAGATCATAGGATTGCACGAGGCAGACGTCACATTCGACGAGAACCCGGCGCGCGGAGCCCAGTTCTACCCGTCGTGTGTGCAGTTTGACATCTCGGGCGCCGGCACGGCCGTCCCCAGCGATGACTTTGACTTCGCCACTGGGTACTCGTACGCGGACCCGGGCATCGTTTTCAACCTGTACGGTGGTGCCACGTCCTATACCCCGCCAGGCCCAACGGTGAATGCGCAGCTCAGCGCGGCGGCTAAGAAGCGCAAGATGAGGTTTGAGAGCCGGCAGTAAACCCTGCGCACGCATGGACGATGGTGTGTGTTTTCCATGGGCTCATACGGGCGCGAGGATTAGAACAGAGGGGCGGAGGACAAGCTTGGGGGTCTGGCCACCTTATCGGATTCGTTGTAAATAGTTCCATGTAGTACTACTTATCTCGTACATCGAGTGATATCCGTACTAAACTTTACATCCAAAATGTGGTTCCGCGTGCTCGTATCTTCACCCCTGCCCTCCCTATGTCTTCCCATATGGCCTCCCAGGCTCACAGATATATGATATCCATGGACCGAATTTGAACCACAATCCATAACCCATGCTGCTTGTGGCTTGTGTTTTTCCTCTCTTTGACGGGGCAATGTTCAGTCAGCCTCGATTCGTGTCGTCCGATGCATCTCGACGCTGTGACATGCAAAAGGACTTCTAGCCCTCAAGCGCCTGCTGTACCGGGAGAAAACCCAGGGTGCGATGCAGAACAACGCCGATATGCCAGCCAACACTGACCCGGCAACATTCGAGTTCAGGTTGGTGTACATTCCATGGGCCACCAAAGGCATGAACCCAGAGATGATCGCCCTCACAAAAGCCAGCCCGGAGAATGCAGAGGCGCTGTAGAGCAAGTACGAGTCCGCGAGATAGCCACTTAGAGTATACGCGATCTCGTTCACAGCAAACCCGACTGGGACCAGCGCAAGCGTAGGTATGATCCAGTGAACCTGTGTCACTGCTGGAGGGACTGTCCAGGCAAACCAGAAGAGCCCAACTGTGAGCGCCGGCGCGGCATAGGCAAAGCCGACGATTTTGTCCTCGCTGTTTGTTGTTAGCCAGGTCTTGATTACAACTAGGTATTTCGATTTTGGAACTTACGGCTCGACGTTCTCAGACGCTTTGTGTCGTTCGTCCACAACTTTGATGTCCCAGATGCGAGGGATGAAACTCAGCGTCACGCCCACAGCAACAGCTAGAAACGGAAGCGAAGCACGGGTTTTCGAGAATCCGATAGTCTGGTATATGGAGATTGTCGATTCGGTGAACAGGTAAATAACCCCCCATGACACACCAGAAATGATGCTGATCAAAATGACGAGTGGCTCAGTGCAAAGAATGCGCATTGGCCGCATGACAACAATTTGAGCAAACGTACTCCAGTCAGGAGCAGCATCGGCGTTTTTCCAGCTCAGATCCGTGATGATCGTTTCCTTGCGCAGTCGTTTAATCTTGCGGCCGAGGAGGACGCTTGGTCTGCTTTCTCTGACGCCTAGAAGGCCTAGACTGATGACCGCTGTGACGGCTCCAGCGCTGAAGTAGACCCATCTCCAGCCTCTATATGCGATGATGTACGCCGCGTAGATGGGACCGAGGCAGAGAGCAATGGTCGTAGCTGCGTTCCACAGCACAACAATCCAGACTCTGTCTCGGCTGTTGAAGAGGTCCTCCACGCTGCCTGCTATCACCACGGATGGCACCGCTGACGCAAAACCGGTGAGGAAACGCCCGACGAAGACGCTTGCTGGTGAGGATCCGAGCGGAATTACGACGCAGAAGAGGCTGAAGATCGCGGAGGAGACTATGTAGGTGTGCCGTCGCCCAGCGAGCTCGGAGAATGGAGGGACGAGATATCCCCCGATGGCTTGGCCGAGTTGGTACCTTCTTCTGTCAACAATATTTTTGTTCCACGGAGGAAGCTAGTCGTAAATAGACTTACATGAAGGTGAAAGCAATCAGTCCCTGCAATGTCTCCAAACCATAATCATTTCTTGCGACATCAGCGACTGCAGCCTATGCGACATTCTTTCAGCTAAAATCCACAGAGGTGTTTGGAGCCGGCGCAAAAATGAAAACTCACCCCTGTGGTACTGATAATGGTCCTGGACGAGCAAGGTAATCAGCTCCCGGCCAGCCACAGCGCTTGAGTCCCCAATACATACGTATAAAGCTCCAGAATAATAATCAGAACGGTGTCGTAGGCTTTTCTTCGCGTTGACCAATTTCTCGGGTGCTCCTTGCTGTCTCCTATCCATCCGATACACCCGTCAGAATCTCTGCTCAGTCCGTATGATGCGAGAATCTCGGCCTCGTTCAAGGGTATTTCCACAATGGCATGAGAAACGCCTTCTTTGGACGCGGTAACACTCATCGCCACAACAGTTTCGTGTGTCTGTCTCCAAACGACGCGGCAGTGATCCACGGCGTTGTCGTCCATTGAGAAACCCCAGCCCAGCGACGAGTGAACAGGACCTAACAGCAACGCAGCAACGCCGCATGGAACCAAACCAGGAGAAACAAGATAGCTTGTGGAACAGCCGCGGATAGCAGGACGTCCACATATGTGTCCACGTTTCCGAGAGGCAGACCCTGAACTTAGTTTATGTCGCTTACCACACTTCCAACGTTCCAGAACAACACACGGTCACACCACCTGCCCTTGTTACCTGTAAGAATATCAGCAATACTATAATTCAAGCTAGTGAGCTGTTTTGATACGTCTTTCTCGCAGGTCACAGCTCACAATCTGGCCCTGCCAACCTAAGAGGACCCATGCTCACTAGGCCCAGCAACAAGGGGAACGCATTGTGTGGGCACGGGGGACAGGACTGTGCGCACTCGGGACAATTATTAAACTTAAATAGGCCAAGGAATCTGGACCGATCCGCAGCGGACGACGTCTGACTGTATCGAGATTCTTGAGTGTTGTTGGTGGATATACGTGATCCAGACCGACGATGTTGTTACGTGGCGTTTTGTGCATTGGTAGTTCAAGAACCGGGACTCGCTGAGGTTTAAAGTCCAATCCGTACCATGGTTTCAAACATTCAAAGTTTTGCTGACCGGAGCACCAGACCTGGGCAGGTCAAGGCTCCAAGCGAACGTCCAGACAATATCATTCCAACATGACAGACGAAGGGTCGAGCCCCGTGCACTGGGGCCAACCTGGTCGCACCGGTGCAGCAATCGATTTCAGAAGTATATGCACTCATTTGCCCTCTCCTCCATACCTACATGTATCAAATCGCACGATCTAATCCTCCCTCACCCAGGCGACGTAGTCACGACGCCATCCCTCGGCGTACTCCACGCCATGACCCACGCCACCCTGAACGACGACGTCTACGGCGAGGACCGCACAACCGCCTCCTTCGAACAGGAGCTCGCCGGCATCTGCGGCCACGAAGCGGCGGCGTTCGTCGTCACGGGCACCATGGCGAACCAGCTCGCGCTGCGCACCCTGCTCGACCAGGCGCCCCCGCATGCTGTCCTCGCGGACGCAAGCGCGCACATCGTCCACTGGGAAGCCGGCGGCGTCGCATTCCTGTCCGGTGCGACGGTGCAGGCGATCAGGCCGATGAATGGCAGGTATTTGACGCTGGAGGACGTGGAAAAGCATGCTGTGCTTACGGATGACGTTCACAAGTGCCCGACGCGGGTGGTCAGTATCGAGAATACGGCTTCGGGGTCGGTGGTGCCTCTCTTGGAGTTGCAGCGAATCAAAGGCTGGGCGGGAGATCATGGGGTGAAGGTTCATATTGATGGGGCTCGTCTTTGGGAGGCTGTTGCGGCTGGTGCTGGGACGCTGCGCGAATTTGCGATCTGCGCGGATCTTGTGACGTTGGACTTTAGTAAGAATCTGGGTGCGCCGATGGGGGCTATGGTGCTTGGCTCTGCTGCTGATCTGAAGAGGCTCAAGCGCATCAGGAAGGGGATCGGCGGCGGGTTGAGACAGGCTGGTGTTATCGCCGCTGCTGCTCGGCAAGCGGTGGTTGAAAACTTCGGACTGGGAGGTGTTACGAGTGTGGATACACTAAAGAAAACTCACGATATTGCTAAAGCCGTGGGGAAGATGTGGACGGATCGGGGTGGCCGCTTGCTGAGGGAAGTTGAGACTAATATGGTTTGGTTGGACTTGAAATCTTTAGGGGTGGATATGCTGGACTGGAACTTGAAGGGGCGAAGTCATGGGGTGCTCCTTGATGGGAAGCGGATTGTCATCCACCATCAAATTTGTGATGTGGCCATGGCGAGGCTTGGGAGGATCATGGACGAAGTGCTTTCAGTCAATACCCAGGTCAAGAAGCAAGGTATTCCACAATTGCGGAGTATGCTGTAGAATCAGTTGATCCATTTCCGAAGATAGAGCTCAAGTGCCCTCAAGGCTGACCAATTTATCCTTCCACTTCCTGTAGATCAATAAAGCCGCCAAACAGATTTGGATTCCAGGATTTGCTGCAGAATGCTACAAACCCAGTATAAAGAGTACTACCTAGGTAGCCATACATACAGCCATGAGCATAATCATTAATTCGCAGTTGAGGAGCTGGTGCCCGGACAGTGTGTATCCGGGTTGAAGGAGCATAGTAGACTCGTCGGTGCGGCGGCTGCAACGCTCTGAACCAACGTGACCAGATTGGCGGTGCTGACATTGTCCCGCGGCGTAAATCCTTCCTTATAAGGGATTCGTTCCTCGGCTGTTCCACCCAGGCATGCTGTTACTGATCTATGTCGCCATTCCAGGAAATCGTTTATGAAAGCTCGGGGACAACATACCAAATAATGACCAGACCCAGTCCTTATTGACGTAGCCAGTTGTTCCTCCCAGTACATGCAAGTACAAAGCCGTCGTGCCTGCGCTTTTCGAGAAAGTCTCGCCCGTGAAAAGAAACTCGGGGTTCCCCGCTTGACTCTTCAGGATCACATGCTTTGCACGCGCGGTCGCGGCCGTGGCTACATCGATATAGGTGCCGTTGACAAAGCCCTCCTGCTCGAACAAGCCCCACTGGGTGGCCCAGGTGTCGCGGTCAAATGCCACGTCGTTGCCGAAGAAGTGGTCCTTGCGCGAGATGCTGCCGTCGAACTCGATGGGGAAGTTGTGTGAGTTGATCGTGTCCAGGTCGATGGTCGTGTTGCTAGGGTTCGCAGAATCAGTGATACCCTGGTCGAAGAGCGTCTGGGCGAATGTGGGCGTGCCGGCAGGTGGTGGCATAGCCTCGAAGGCGTAGGCGCCCACTAAGGCTTGAGCGAGCATGGTCTCTGTGATATTTCGGCCGTTGTGCGGGAGCCAGCCGTGGTTTGCCATGGCGTTTAGGCCGGGGCAAGCGGAGCGGGCTACGTTGGTCAGCGCTATGTTCCGATCAAAACATGTGGCGTTTGAATCAAGGGGAATGCAGTGAGCCTCAGGGAGAGACTTGCCATCACCAGGCCTCTGGGGATGGTATGGGGGAAACGAAAGCGGATTGGCCTGGGCTTGCTGTGCGCAGATGAGGCTCAACACGTAAATGGTAATGGTTGTACACCACATATTCGTCGCTGCATTCGCTAAACTTGTGAGAAGGTCTTGATTGTGTTATCACGCTGGTCACTTGCAAAATGAGTGCATCAATAGAGTCAAGTGTATCCAGAACCGCTGGCATTCTTGATTCTTATATATATCGTGAACCGTAAGGTCGGGTCGAATGTCCGCTGACTCCATCAACACCGGAAAGACGCATGGCAACTGCGTATTCAATAGCAATAAATGCAATAAGTGGCCATTGGTGAGTATAGCGTGCGCGTATAGAGCGTATCTGTATCAATAAGTCCACTAAACACTTGATTGCGGCTTGCCAAGATCGGGCTTTGAAGCGGTACGAAGGATTTGGATTTGTGCGCGCTGGCGTATCGGCGTATCGACGGATTGGCGCATGTGGCCCAGCTGACAAGGTAGCGTACTGGTGCAGGGTCAGACAAAATCTGTAATGAGGCACCAAGATGACGGCTAGAGACTCGTAAACTTTTGAAACAAAAAAAAAAAAGTAATGAATGTCAGACGAAAATGACCCATTTCCTCCATACCATGACGTGCGTAAGAGGAGGAAAAAGCCCTGTCACTGATGCTGACCGTTCACGTCCAAGGTTGGTCAAAGTCACCACTAGCCCTGCTTCCATCCTGGTGACTATGTACCTTCACAACCCATTCCAATGGGGTGTTAAACTTGGCTAGACACCTGGCTGAACCTCAGATACAACTCCGGAATTTCGACCACCTTTTCTCCATGAGAGATTGG
Organism: Ophiognomonia clavigignenti-juglandacearum; assembly: GCA_003671545.1. NCBI lineage: Eukaryota > Fungi > Ascomycota > Sordariomycetes > Diaporthales > Gnomoniaceae > Ophiognomonia > Ophiognomonia clavigignenti-juglandacearum. Next base: position 105,543 of record PYFS01004668.1, on the reverse strand, counting down.
TCTGGGGCAAGATTTCTCAATTTATGCACGTGAGCGTGAACGAAGCCCCAGTAATTATACAAAAGAATCAAAATAGTGACAGTCTTATGACATGCGCGGTAGTTTGAAAGGCCAGAGCCCATCATGGGACATTGGGCAGTCGCAGTGGCAAGGCCTGAAGTTCAAGCAAACAGATTCCAACTTTGCTTGATGGCGACGTAGAGTACAGAATGAGGACACTCAGGAACAGAACTTGACATTTTGCAATGAATGCAGTTTTGACTTCTGGTCCTTTGTGGAAGGTGTGAAGGTGAGGAAGTCTGCAGGCTGAAAAGAGATGTCGTTGCCCAATTCACTATATCCTTAGTCAGCAAGCACATGTAGCCTTTTCACCTGCCACCCGTGGACAGCTCCCATCCCTGCTTTCAGACACCTTGGTATCCCTCCTTCCGCACCTCGACAAGTCGCCCAGACGAACAAACCACCTACACCCCCGATGTAGCAGACAGTGCTGTTACAAAAGTCTCAATATGTCGGGCATGCTTTCCTTGATCGCGTGGACATTCCTTCCTGGAGTATGTGACATGCGCGCCCCCTTCTCATTCCTATCTCCTTCTTCTGCTAACAAGTCGCGCCCCTCTCACAGATGGCCACAAGCTTTCTCCACAGTCTCTACTACAAGATCACCCTTCGAGCAGGCGCCCCGCGACCCCAGCCAGGCACTCCCCGCTTCGCTGAACACTACCGGCGCATCTACCTCGCCGTCGTCGGTCTCTACCTCCTCTTCACCATCTACGAAGCCGACTGGGACCTGCAACGAAGCGGCGACTTCTACAGCAACCTAGGCGTCCTTCCGAATGCCACTGAAAAGGAAATCAAGCGGCGCTACCGCCTCCTGTCGGCAGCCTCGCACCCGGACAAGATGAAAACAGGCGGCCCCGAGTACAATGCAGACGCCTATGTCCACATTCAGACCGCCCACGCGACACTAACAGATGAGGCGAAGCGCTTTGCCTATGATCGCTTCGGACCGGATATACTGGACTGGAAGGAGTGTGTCGTCGTGCGCGACTTCATCATGAAAGGTGCCATGAACCTGGTTGGCTACTACGGCATGGGCGCCATCATCCTATGGGTCTTCCCCAAGCTCGGCTACTTCAGCGACGCGATTTACTGGCGGTGGATGGCCTTCCTGGCGCTCTTCCTCTTCGAAGTCTACACCATCACGCGCCCGCACTACCCGCCGCTCCTCCAATACCTGGTCAACCCGCTGCTCGTGCACGTCGTCAACCCCACAATCGGCTACTGGGTCCCCGGCGCCGCGCACGCGCCGTACATCCCCTTCCAGGCCGTCGCCATCGCGCGCAAGCTCAGTATCACACTGTCCATCGCGCTCAACCAGATCGTGCCGTACCTGACGGCCGACACGAGCCGGGGCCGCGTGCAGATCAAGAAGCGCGGCAGCGAGGACGAGAAGGCGCTCCAGAGCCTGGCCGAGCTGGACAAGGCGCTGCACGTCGCGGGCCAGGAGGCCGACCACATGGTACAGCTGGAGTCGGCGCCGTTTGTGACCTCGGCGCTCAAGGAGAGCCTGCGGCTGAAGATGCGGCGGTGGCTGGTGGACAACACCATTCGCAACGAGCCCATGACCAAGGACGCAATTCACCAGCGGATTATGCGCAGAAGACAGGATGCGCCGGCTGGTGCGCAGGGAAACGGGGCGAGGATGAGAACGGGCTATGCAGCGCCCGCCAACGAGGGTACTTAGATGCTTGATACCAGACAAGCAGCTCATCTAGATTATAAATCTTTTAATGTTTAGTCACTTTATGCCTGTCTAGATGCGAGTCCTTAGAGTCACACCGCGCAATGATCGTTCGCGGTTCAGAGACATACAAATCTGATTTACAAACAGGCCGGTCATAGCCTCTGCCGGCCTCTAGTCTCGATTGGTATCAACACGATACCCACAAATGCCGCAAATATCAACGATCCCGATAAGTAGATCGGCGTCGTAGTCCCATCGCCTGGAATGCTCGCCGCCAGTATCGGCGCGATGAGACCAGCAACTCTATTCAAGAAGCTGGCAACTCCCGTTCCGGCACCTCGCACAGGAGCAGGGCTGTTGAACGAGAAAGTCAGTCAGCAAACACCACACCAACGGCGCCAACAGGAAAGATGCGACTCACAATAACTCCGGCGTGAAAGCGTACAAAACACCATACATGATGTTCTGCACAAACGCCTCCACGCACGAAAACGCCAACATCGACGTCTCGGACGTCCCGTAGCTCACAAACAGAAACAGAAACACAGCCGACACAAACGTCGCGATAGCCAGCGTCCCCTTGCGGCCCAGGAACACAGAGCGGCCGTCTACGGCGAAATACGCCAGCACGCTGCCGGGTACGCCGACCAGGCTCAAGATGGCGTAGTTGCGATACGTCTCGGCGTCGATCACATCCGCCGAAGCACGCACCACCACCGCCGCCGCCATCGACGACGACGCTTTTTGTTCGTTGCCGTGCGAGAGGTACTGCGGCAGGAAGGCGTTGAACAAGGGGTAGCCCATCCCGATGGTCGCCCAGATGAACCACGTCAGGCCCGTCGCGAGCCCCAGCGTGCGGCTGCTGAAGAGCGGGCGCAGGCGCGCCGCGGAAAACCTGTCGAGGCGGTCCTTGAGCACGCTCTTGGTGGACACCACGCCGCCGCCGCCGCCTGGCGGCCGATGCGCAGCGTGCTCGTCCTCCTCCTCGTCCTCCTCCTCCTCGCCGCTCACGCCCGCCTGCTCTCCTTCTTCTCCCGCGGCCACGGCGTCGAGCACCGCCTCCGTCAGCCACGTTCGCGCGCCGTTCCGCGCCGCAAGCCCCTGCACAACCGCGACAGCGTCCGCCTGCCGTCCCTTCGAGAGCAGGAACTTGGGGCTCTCAAACAGATGGAAGACGAAGAAGCGCAGCGCGAACATGCCAAAGGTGATGCCGCCAATCGCAAACACAAACCACCGCCACCCCTCCTCGACAGGCCACCCGCCGGCGCCGATGCACCACCACGCCAGCAGCGAGCTCACCAGCTGGCCGACGGGCCACCACGCGCTCAGCAGCGTGAGCAGGCTGCTCTGCGCGTCGGGCAGGAACTCGAGGAACAGCGCGCCGTCGACGGGCAGGTTGCCGCCGATGCCGAACCCCAGGAGGGCGAGCAGGCCGCAGACGGCGGGCCAGGAGGGCGCGTAGGACACGAGCAGGCCGAAGAGGGCGGTGAGCAGCAGCGTTGCGTTGAAGGCGATGCGGCGGCCCAGGATGTCGGCGCCGATGCCCCAGAAGAAGGACCCGAAGCACAGGCCGAGGTAGAGCCACGAGGTGGTGTAGCGAACTTGTTTTTCGGAGACGGAGAATTCGGCGGAGAGGGAGGGCAGGATGAGGGAGACGCCCTGGATTGGGGAGGAGAGGGTTAGTGAGGTGAGCCGGGGGGGGGGGACGCGGTAGGTTTCAACGCTGTCTCACTTACTTGCATCCAGAGACTGAGTTCCCGTTAGCAAAAGCAGTGGTGCCGGGAACGAGGAATGAGAACGTACTTATCTGCAAACCACCCAAACCCACATAATATGAACAGCTGCCAGTTGTATCTCCCCATGCCAATGTCCTGAACAGCCTTGTTTATGAGCAGCGATTTCACTAGCACCCCTTCGTCAGCTCACAGTCCTTCAACCACTCCTCATCGCCGTGCTCCCCCATACTAACCATCACACCAATCCAAAAACAAAAACAACAGCAAGGGAAAAAACTCACTCTCATAGCTCCCCCTCCCCCTGACCCCACCGCCATCCCTCCTCCGTACCTCCTTCCTCAGCCCAGCGATACTATACTCGGCCGCACTCATCTCCAGCATCCCCTGCGCCTCCCCTTCCCCGCCATCCTTCCCATCGTCGTCCACGTCCCCTCCGGGATCCGCCCCGGGCACCTCCTCATACTCCGTCCGCCCGCACCGCGCCGAGTGGCTGTGCAGGTGCGCCTGCTCGAGCGGGATCACCGCGGCGCTGTAGTCGGCTGGCGCGGTCGTCCACGGGCGCAGGCGCCAGGCGGTGATGCGGCCGGACATGGTCTTCTCGTTCGAAGACACAGGGAAGAAGGACCAGCCGTTTGTGTGAAGGAGGACCCTTGTGGGCAGGGGAGGGAAAGAAGAAGTCAATGTCTTTTTCTCCGCGTGGTGGAGTGTGAGACGTCTCGTCTCGGCAGGTTTGGGGTGGAGTAAGCGGGTTGGTCGGGTATCGGTGCTTTGTCCTACGTTGTTGGATGGATGGCGGGCGACCAGGACGACAGCTCGGAACAAGAGTCTCTGGCCATCTGGATCAGAGGGAAATGAGACGACTGCTGTCAAGTGCCTTGTTCTTTGAGATTCAGGCTGCTAAGTATGGAAGGAGGTTTGCTTCGAAACGGACACCTGCTGTGCAATGGGGAACACCACTTCTTGACCCATGAACCTTGCAGAGCCTGGTGACCCGAAGCGACGGGTCGCTGCAGGTGGGCTCGGCCCGTGACAGCTTCTCTTGGCGGGATATAGCATACAGTGTGCAAATATAACACGAATGTCATCACTTGTTAGCTATCTCACAAATAGCTCCCTTGAAGTTGTTGGAGTTTTCAATTGACTGTTCAATAAGGGAGAACAATCATCCAAGTCGGCAAAACCGGCAGGTCCTATATGCACAAGCATGGCCACCCCTACCACATGAACGCCTGATCCTGTCTGTCCTTCTATGAAACGCCTCATTCAGAACCTGACCAAAGGAACTCGTAGAAAGCAGCCCCAACCGAAATCCTCATCTTAACGCCTGAAACGAATCGAAGCCTTTCGGTTTGAGCTCCCCTCTTCGACGTCCACAGAACTGGCCGGAACTTGCCTTGAGCAAGCTCCACTAAACCAAGTGAGTTCCTGTCGGATATCCTGTCTCTGCCAAACGCCTTTGCGCGCCCATAATGCGAAATCAGTCAATACCTGATGTATGCAGGATATGAGATAGAACGCCAATCCTGCTCGCCGGCTCTGTCAAGTCTCGTCATTCGTGAACACCCTCCAGCATCGCGCATCGCGCATCGCGTCTCGTGAGCTCTCATGGTCCACTTCAGCAACCCAACTGAGTTCGAGAGCAGCAGACTCAGATCAAAACGGCCTCGCCGTCATCCTCACCCTCCTCATCCTCCTCGTCAAAATCAACATCAGCCGCCATCAGCTCAGCCTGTCGCTGGACCTCCGCAAGACCAGACAGCTCCAAGACGTAGTTCTTCTCATCCAAAGCTTTCTTGACAAAATCATAGCCGGACTCCTTGTAGGCGTCGATGATCGGCTTGCTGCAGGCGCTGCAGTTGGGGTAAGACTCGCCACGGATCAGCATATTCTGGAAGGTGGACAGGAAGCCGCGAATCTGATGAGCCACGAGGCCCAAAGCGTGGGTAGGTGGGTCGCGTTCGTAGGTAGAGTCTGGCTTGGCAACGGGTGCCGGAGCGTGGTGACCGGCAGGGTGCTGCAAGATGCTGGCGAACAGCTCCACAAGGAGCGCTGAGGCGATGGCTGCGCCACCAGGTCGGGTGACGGTACACTGCTGGTCGAGGGTCAGGTCTTTCTGGGAGTTGGTGGCGGCAACCACGTCGTTGCAGAAGTAGCATCCAAGCGTCTTCTCGGATCCATCCTTGGGCGCGGCACCGTGACGCATGACCACATAGGTATCGAAGCCCAAAGCAGCGTTCATCACAATCTTGCCAGCCGCCTTGCCCATCACCGTAGGCAACCATCGCGACTCACGGCTGTCCATCAAGAGGAAGACAGCGTCATGCGACTCGATCAACTCCTTCAGCTTGTCGAAATCAGCTTTGGACTTCGTCTTGTCAGTAATAGGATGTCCCAACATGGGCACCGAGATGACGTGGCCCTCGCTTTCCACACCCGGGTTGATGTTCTTCAACGCCTCGGCAGCCTTGGTTGCCTTCGCAGCGCCCCCATTCAAGGCATCCTCAAATTCGAACAGAGGCTGACGGACTGGATTCGAGAACGAGACTGCGCCATAGTCGACAAAGGTAATCTTGCGCACACCCCAACCCATCAGATTCCGCGAGACATAGCTGCCAAGAGTTCCTGCGCCCAACAACAGGCATGAGGTGTTCTTGATGATGTCGAGATCCAGGCTAGGGGCGATCCGCCACTTCATAAGCTTGAGATTCAAATCGACAGCCTGGTCCGACAGCTTTCTGGGGTCCATATACTCGGCCAGGTTGGCCTGGCGAGCCTGCAACTTCCCGGAAGCGTTGCGCTCCCAGCCGGTAACCTTGGGCATCGTCGTGGTCTCCATCTCCGGAACACTGTCCATAGCAAGTGTCAGGATGATGCTTCGAGCCTCATGACGACGTGCCTGAGTGTCGCGGTAACACAGAATGTTGACCTTGGTCTGATGGAAGCGCTGGCGGACCAAGACGAGCAGATTGCGGAGAGGCCACGAGGGATGATCGTCGTAGGTTGAGGGATCGACGAAGGCGACATAGCGGTCCTCCTCGGGAACATCGTCAAACCAGCCCTCCTCGAATTTGCCCAGAGATGCGACAGACCACTTGAAACCGAGGTATGGGTTATCATCCAGCGACGTCTCACCGTGCTCGTCGTCGTCGTCGTCGTCTTCGACGTTCTCGCCTTTTTTGGTATTCTTGGTATTTTTCCTGACCTTCTTGACCAAGAAGAAGCCATACTCGCGATTGTCCACACTGTAGCGCCATGTGCCTATCTTGTCGACAAGCGCCTCCGTCTCAACACCAGTAAACTTGCCGATAGGGGCAACTCGCTTCCACGGTGGGTCGGAATGGATGGCAGGGAAGCCGAACCAGTACGTGAATTTGTACTTCTTGAGGTCGGCATAGGAGAGGATCGTGAGCGAAGACAGGAGGGACGGAACGGAGTAGATGGTGCCATCCTTGATCGCATCCCACACCTGACGGCCTGCGGTCTGCAGCATGGCTGCCTTGTCGGTGGACTTGAAGTCCTCGATCGTGTTCACGTTCTTGATGGTGCCCTCGGCGCGGCACTGGTTGATGCCGACCCTGTCGCACGTACGTTAGATCTTTCAAGCTAAAAGAGTTCGCACGGATCCCGCGACCGTATTTGTGACACGTACAAGCTGTTGGTCAGCGCGTTTCCGAGGATCTGCATCCGAGAGCTGTCCTCTGACTTTGCGCCGGGGTTGGGCTCGTACATGCCCAGGACAAAGCGGGCGGAGTCGTCCAGCTTGCCATGGTCAAGCTTGAACTTGAAGAGGGACGTGTAGAAAGGCAACTCGAGCTGCGAGGAGAAAGCGGCGAACTTCAGCTCGGTGGGCTCAACGGGGTCGGAAGACTCCATGCTGGGCAAGCGTCTTTTCTTCGTAAGTTTGGTGATCTCAGATTTGATTACCTGATTTTCAGTTGCGCGGTTGTTCTTTGTGAGGAAGAAGAAACTGAATGAAAGACTGGGATCAAAGGTGAAGTAAACCAGTGAATGGCGAAGAAACAGAGGTGTCGTGCTGGAGGAGGAGGGAAGTCGTCGAAAGAGGAAGGAGACGGAGATCGGCTGGGAGTGTCGGCTGGCGCAAAGGTAAGTTGACAGTGAATCTACCTAGGTATTCACGCGATGGGAAGGAGGGGCAGAATGATGCCAAGGCGTGAATGCCTCACAATCCACTGTGTCGCAAGTGTGATAGTCCCCAAGAATTCACCTTGGAACAAAAGAGAACCTGTTCAAACTCAAGTGAATCGAGTCATCAGTTGAATAATCTGGTCACAAGGCCGAAGAGAATCGAGTTGCTGCTAGTTGTTGTAGACGAAGATGAGGAAAGCGATCACATGGATTCAGGGCGTGGGGTTGGGATGACCAGGTGGGGGAGCTCTTCCCTGTAGCCCCTCTAACCCGGGATCTGCAGGCACTCTGCCTGAACAGGGACCACCCCTGTCGTCGGCAGAATCAAGATGCCCTCAACGCGTGCGGCGTCCGGCGCGTCTGGGACATGTCTGTATGAGAAATTTGAGAGTGGATGCATGAACTTGAATTGTACTTATATAAACAAAGACTATTGGGTTTTGGTCAACACACCTTGAAACAAGCACATTCAGAAGCAATCCGCATCTTTATTTTTGTTTTTCAAGGAGACACTAGGATTCAAAGAATCGGACATGTTTATTGGTATTTGCGGCAGTAAGTAATTTTTGGCCTGGCAGACAGTTTCCAATCTATACTCTCTTCAACACATAATACTCACATGTCTCACAGGTATCTGCTCTGGCAAGAGCACAGTAGCCCATTATCTAGTTGAGCACCATGGCTTTACACTTGTCACCATCAGCCCCAAACAGCAATCACCAGCAACGCCCTCCCCGGAGCAGCAAACCTCGAACGGCAGCACCAATGAGCCCAACACTCACCACCACCGCCGGGCCGCTCTCTCGTTCGCCTCCACAGATGACCTCCTCGAGCACGTCACCCAGCGCTGGCGAGACCGCTGGGTGACCACGGACATCATGTCCAAGGCGACTCTCGACGCCTTCGCCCGCCGCCCTTTCTTCCTGCTCATCTCCGTCGACGCGCCGCTCCTCGTGCGGTGGAAGCGCTACCTTCAACGCAGCAAAGAGGCGTCCTCCACCCCAGCTGCCAATGACCCACCATCCTTATCCTCACTCGAACTCACCGACGCCCCCGCACCCTCCGCACCCTCCACAGCCCCAACCCCCGCCACCGACCTCTCCACCTTCGCCGCCCTCTCCGACACGCAGCTCTACCACCCCCTCACCGGCCAAGCCACGCACATCTCCACGGCCCCCGTCCGCCTCCTCAACACCAGCGCCTCGCTCGCCTCGCTCTACGTCAACCTGGGCAAGCTCTCGCTCCTCTCCCCGGAGCGCCTGCGGCCCAGCTGGGACAACTACTTCATGTCGCTGGCGTCGCTCGCCGCGCAGCGCTCCAACTGCATGAAGCGCCGCGTCGGCTGCGTGCTCGTGTCAGCGACGAACCGCGTCGTGCTGTCCACCGGGTACAACGGCACGCCGCGCGGGCTCGTCAACTGCAGCGCGGGCGGGTGCCCGCGCTGCAACAGCGGCCTGGGCGCGGGCCACGGCCTCGCGACGTGCCTGTGCATCCACGCCGAGGAGAATGCGCTGCTGGAGGCCGGGCGGGACCGGCTGGCGGACGGCGCGGTGCTGTATTGTGATACGTGCCCGTGCTTGACGTGTAGTATCAAGATTGCGCAGGTGGGTGTGCGGGAGGTGGTGTATAGTCAGGGGTACAGTATGGATGGGGAGACGGCCGCGGTGTTTGCGCAGGCCGGGGTGAGGTTGAGGCAGTTCGTGCCGGTGAGTCGTTTCCAGTTTTTCTTAACTTGCTCCGATGAACCCCCCCCCCCCGGTGCATTGGCACTGTCAAGGAATTGGCTGAGGCGGATAAAGAAGAGAGAAGACTGTGGTGAACTATCTGCTGACGTTCATAATACAGCCAGCCAATGGTCTCATCCACCTCGAGAACATGGAATCGTCCGTATGAACAGAGGTGTCATGGCGTACGCTAGCTCGTCGGCGCTGTCAAGCGACCACGGTGCTGGTAAACTTTGTTGTCAAAGTGAAGGCACTTTAAGACACGACGAGAGCAAAGCATATTCAAGGGAAGAGACTACTTAGTAGGAAATGCAGACCGTTGCCGGCGACCTGTCTTCACAACGCTGGGTACGCAGCCCACATTTCGTCCTCAACGCGAACCCGGACCATGCAAAGTCCCTTGGCTTGGTTAGACGGGTTACTGTGTTTTATTGGCTGTGTAGCGAATCGCTTTGAGACAAAGCGTATTCTGTTTGTATACTATGTGCAAATGATGCCATCGCCGTTGCATCGGAGTATCATCATCAACCGCAACCGCCCGGCCTCCAGGCCAACGCCCGATCTTCCATCAACCCAAAATTTGTCAGAAAACCAATATCATTGATACCGTACCAATTCGGCAACCATGTCGTTTCCGTTCCCGTTCACATTAAAGAAGCTTGCGTGGGTACAACCTTCCGTGGCCCGTCGATGGCCTTCTTGATGCCTGTAAGGCCTGTTGGGAAGATGCCAGTTGGGCGAGGATTCTTCCCAGTGAAGCCTGGTTCGGCGTTGTCATTCGCGCTGCTCCTCGGAAATTCGCAGTCGGATCCATTCTATACGGTCCCCTGCTTACGCGCGCGAGCGGCAGAAACCCTGCGGCTGATGAAGAGGGCGATCAAGCCAATGGCGACCGTACCGACAATGCAGAAGACGACGACGACACCGACCTCCTGTTGGGCCCAGTTCTGGCGCTTGGCGATGTGGGAGACAGCCTCGCGGGAGAGGAGAGCGGAGTTGATGGCAGGCATTCTAACGGTTGGGTCTTGTGAGAGGTTGAAAGAGTAAGTCCTATCAGTTTCAATCGTTAGCTACTTTGTAGAAGCAATAATCTCGATCTCGTGGTTATCGGTATGCAAAGTGAAATGAAGCACAAGAAACCCCAAGGCCTTGGAACGGGCGAGAATATTGACTCGTAAGGTCATGTGGCGGGATGAATTGGCTTTGGCAAAGAAGACGGCAAGACATCCAAGCCGGCCGTGTTGGCGCGGCGTTGGCAATCGGCCGCGATGGCATATCGTTGTTGTCGATTGTTTCGATGTTTCCATTTCTCATGGAGCTGGGCCCCTGCTCGGCAGCGCAAAGCCACAGCTTGGCATCCGTCATGGTCGTTGGCCATCGGAGCTCCCGAATGCAAAGCTTTGGGTAGCTGGCAGTAATTGTTGGTTGCACGGCAGCGACCAATTGTCCAAGAGCCTTGGGATGATGGGAGGAGTGAGGGGGATTGGGATGGGTGTAGAGAGGGATTCACGCAGGGGAAGAATGGTTCGAATCGTACCTTTTGATGAGCAAATGGTGAGCTGACAAGTCTATTGAGAATGAGAGCTTTGTTTTTTGTTGTTGGTCGGATAGATCGGCTTCGGCAAGGATACTCGATAACTGTGGAGTGTGGAGTGATGTTGCGAGGAACGGATGGGATCGATGGCGGCGAACTGCACACGACGGATTGACGAAAGTTGATGAGAAAAATTCACTCGTCAAAAGGTTGATTTAAACTTTTGTCACAGGGTGGAAGGGGGAAGGAGAGAGGAAGAAGGGTGGTGCAAGACCTAAAAGATTCAAGACGGCGCAAGGCAGAACAAATAGCGGCAGCGTGGGCTAGCAAGTGGGGTCAGCCTCTTGCGAAGACAACAACATAGCGAGTGACTTACCATCTACGAGTACAACCACCACAGCACAAAGTACCCTCTAATAAGCAGACTTGCGTGCCGTTCCTTCCACGAGACAAGCTTTTTTTGGCCCCGGGGAATGTGATTGGCGACCCCACACACACAACCGTCTGCAATTTTCCTAGTTCTTTCGGAGAAGGCTTCATTATGACTGTGGCCTCGCCAGGAAGCTACGGTGGTACAGGGCATGTGTACACAAAGCCACAATCATGACCGTGTGTCACTGTCATCAACCACTTGTTTGTGGAATGATGAGAGAGGCTGTTCTCTACGAGACTTGAAGAAGTATGCGCGACTTTCGCAACGCGAGAAGGCGCGAGAATGATAAGTCTGCGCGGTGAGCGATATTCATCATCATCGAAGTAGGAGGGCAGGTGACAGCCCTGCAGGTTAAGGTTCATGTCCAGGTTGCCAGGTCCAGGGCCAGGTCCAGGGCCAGGTCCAGGGTAGCGTTACCCCAGGATTGCAATTGACGGTCCTTGTGGCCGAATCAGAGGTCCATCCTGACTCAGTTTCCAAAGTGAAAGACCGTCGTCGAGCCTGGCGATGCCATCTCCCTTGTGCGATATTTGAGGCACGCCCTCGAGTATGTATGTGCTCCGTATGCAACCAAGATGCATAGTACAGATGTTTGCCTTGCTCGGCTTGCCCCCGTCTGTGGGGCCGAGAGTTGCATCACCCAGTCGTCAGTGGTTCCCGCTCTTCGTGGCAAACAGGCTGAGGAGAAACAGCATGCAGAGACACATCATTTGCAAATACCGCCTTCACTCCTCAACCTCCCAGCCTCCCTGTGTCTCCAGATGAAATGTGAAGTTCGACAGCGGTGAGCCACCGTGCCGTGCCATCCGGCCACTCCGGCTCACACTAAAAGGAACCGACGCGGTGTCTTGAATTTGCAGACACTGCACGAACAACACAAAAAGCCCTCATCTTCATCGCTCTGTGTCGCCCGGTCACCCCAGGAAATGCAGATGCATGCTGCTGAGTCTAATGACGTCGGCTTATCACTCGCGAGGACGCCCCATATATCTCCTCCTGCAGGATTAGGTCGGATCGGCGCGGCTTCTGGCCCACAAGTCTCACGCCTCTTGCCCCAACATCTGCCGCGGTCAAATCCCAAGGGCCTTGTGCAGAGAAACCGCCTCGTGGGGGCGGGGGATTGTGAGAGGAAAGTCATGAGAGTCACGATAGGCGAATGCTCAGCAACTGAAACGATCGATGGGATACCGGCAAATGTACGGTACTCGTCACAAGATGCGCCGTCGCTAAAGAGGATGCCATGCTGGGCCACGAATCGTGCACTCATATGCCTCGTCACGTTTAGTTTGCCTGTGCTCAGAGCTGACTGAAGCCCGGATTGAGGTGAGAACGACGTTGACCAGTCGAATCCATGAAGCAGGCCAGAAGATGAACATCAGAGAAGTTGGCACAGAAAAGATGCCATTTGATGTCTAATGAAAGCTCCGCTATATACAAGCTCAACTCACGTGCACCAGCTCAATACCCTCCGCAGCGCAGGCTACCATCGACTAATCGATCGTCGATAATCCCTCAACACTGCACCACAGCCGGGCCCGGCGCAACATATGCCTTTCCATCGTTGTCCGGCTTGCCGCTCGAGCCGTAGATGTTGAGGGTAATGCCCGGGTCCGCCGCCTTGTACGCGCCAGGGAAGCTCACAGTCGCGGGAGCCAGCGTCCCGGAACCCCCGACGTTCAACTGAGCACAGCTCGTGTAGAACTGCGCCCCGCCCTGGCTGTACGCCGAGTGCAGCGCAAGAAGCTCGGCGCGCATGAGGTACTGCCCTGGGGCCACGCATGATGGCAGGGTGAAGTTGGCCCAGCCGTTGTTGGCGATGAGGTGGTCTGGGACATGGGGAGGCATGGTTAGTCGCGGCTGAGAGGCGAAGAAGGACGTCGTTTCACGCCAAACCCCTCTCCAAGGAATGCTACCGGCGCGAGAGATGCAGTCTGATGGACAGGGAAAAAAACAGGACAGGAAAAAACACCTACCAACACCCCACAACTTCGTCGACGTGTCAAAGCCATCCTCTGCAATCTTGAACCACGCCAGCCCCGCCGACGACGCCCTCGCCGCATTGTCCACCTTGGCCAAGTACGCCATGACGGGGCCCTTGTGGCTCGCCGCAATCGGGTTGTCCTTGTCGTTGGCGCCCTGCGGCCCCCCGATGATGTGCTGGAACCAGACGCCGATGTCGTCGCCTGCGTTGGCGTCGACGACGACCGAGGACGTGGTGCCCCCGGACGCGCCGCAGGTGATGGCGCTGCTGGTCACGTCGTAGACGGGGTTGTTGGTGGGCGGGATGCGGAGGGCCGCGAGGGAGGGCTCGGCGACGTTGTTGATGGAGAGTTTCTGGGGGCAAGGATTGTTAGCCTTGGGGCTGTGGTTCTGAGACGTAGGAGGGGAAGTGGCTTTTCCCCCCTTGCTTACCTGGAAGAAGCCGTGTGCTTGAACCGCTGCGCCAAATGTGGCGGTAGTTATGAGAGAGGTCTTCATGTTGACGGCGCGATGTTCACGAGCTGGGAAAAGGCAGATGGAGCAAGTCTACGTGGAGCAACAAGATGCTGAGGATGATGCGCTGTCTACCTAGATATCCTGCAGCAAGCGCTCCAGGCTCAACGTTCCCTTTCTTCATCTTATATTCCCTCCCAGGTCCAGTCAGAAGTCTGCAATGTGAAAAGGTGGCTGATCGAGTGATCGAGCCCACGTAACATTGCGTCCCTTTACCCCCATATTGCACTCTACCCCAGGACCATATGCCCCGGGTGACAAAAGGAAGTGTGGGCGTGAACTAGAGTCGCACCATCCAAGGCTCAACTCCCGCCAGACTGAGCGTACCCAATCATCTTACACGGAATCCATTCTGCCAAGATTGGCTCTTGATTGTTTTCGCCGGGTCCTGCTTTTAGCCTCCCAGAAAGACCTGGAGCCTCACCTTCCGTCTCCCGCCGGGCCGAAATGGGCAACGCCCTGTTGGTCTGGGATTTATAAACACCCCAATAAGGGAACTGTCAGATCACTTGGCTGATGCAGCCGTGTTCTCACTCAATCTCGCCGCTGTCTCTCATTGCTCGCAGTCTCGACTCCCGCCTGGGCATGTCTGGTCTGAGTCTGGTGAGCGCATCTTGCACCTGGTTTCTGGACTCGCCTGTTGGCGAGAGCACAGCTAGGATGGTGAGAAGTCCCGTAATTTCGCGTCTCGTGAATATCAATTCGAAGCCACGTCAAGGGTCCATGGACTGTTGAAGTGAGCTCCAAGGACCAGGCTGCGACCAAACCACCCACCTCATCTCCCGAAGTTTGTGAACACATCGATCCGTACCACTTACCTCCACAGGTTTTGAGGTCGCTACGCCGAGTGAGTCGTACAGAAAACCCACGAGTAGTCTTGTGTCGGTATGGCCGGGTGAGGGAGCCGGTCAAGTAGAGAGGGGCTTCAAAGTGTGATGGGGCCGACGGAATATCAAGAAGTCAAGTGTGAATGTCGTACTGATAGTGGTTTGTTACCCATCTGTAGCCTCTTGTGGATAGATCTGGGCCGTCGGGGATGGTGATGGCTTCGTGCGGCCTCATGGTCTACAGGTCTCGACCGTCGAGGCAGGAGCTATGGGTGATTCCCAGATACTTAGGTAGCCATAACGTCAGGTCAGGGCCATCTACTTAGCCAGTTCGAACTCGGACACTCACAAAAACAGCGGTCTACCCATAATAATCTTCGCAGCCTTTTCCTTAAATAGCTGGTTTCTGGAAACCCATGCATCACAACTGCTCGACACGGCACGCCTCTTCAACCAATCTCACACAGAACGCAAAACATACAGATTGCTCGTACCTGTTATCCAAACTTCACTGGACACGGTGGACTGAAGCTTTGCAGTCAGAAACCAGCCAGGCCCAGCCCGCGTAGTCCGACAACAGTGCTCGGTCAAACCCCTTCTAGTCTATCTTAGTGTTCTCGCGGTTCTCTCCACGCGACTAGGTCGTCATCAGTGCAGTCTCCATGGATGTATTGTTCCTGGCAGTGAGGGAGATCGGAAACGAGCTGGTGGACATGCTTGGTGGGAAGTTTGGGAGAACATTCCTGGCGGCAGTGCACGTGGTACAGAACCAAATCACGTTGGAGCTCTTCTTAGCAGCTGCCTTCGTCTTCCTGGTAAGACTTTTCACCTTCATGATCCAGACAGGTGCGTCTGTTGGTAAAATCGTGTCGTCTACACCGGGCTTCGGCGATGCTGGTCAAGTATTCGGTCGCTTTGTTTAGCCGCACGCGGCTCTTGAGACCCGATTTCAGCTGCAAATACTCGAAGAGACCTCTAATACGAGACTTCTACGACACAGAGGAGGGTTTTTTCTTGTATAAATGAACCTATGAAGGGAAGCAGTCACGATTTCGTGGTGAGAGAAAAATGAGCTTCCGGGAAGTCAGTGTTGCTGACCAACTTTGGAATTCAATGACCTTCATGGTAGTATGGCCACAGGATACGCTCACGGCGGGAACTTAGAACATATGCATACAGTAGTATACCAAAGCTAGCCTGGGAAAATGCAGCATGCTCCTGAGATCCGCTGCGGAACTGGTTGATTATCAGGAATCTCATGAGTCGGATGGCTCAGTGCCGCATACTGAGTTCCAAGTGGCATCTCCATCCACAACAGACAGAGCCTCTTGGACTTTAGAAGCGGCCAAGAAGTCTGAGAAGAGACACGACCCATGCGTGTCAGAATCACAGCCAACCGGACCAAGGTCGACATTTGCGCCGTTCAGAACAAGCTGCAGCCTCTGTCCATTCTCACCACAGTCTAACCTCTTCCACAGCATCTGAGCTGCAAAGGGTACCTGGTAGCTTGTCCTCCACAGGCGGTCTGAACTCGGAGGGCCATCAACAGGGTATGCTGTATCGTTGGCAAGTCCCAGGGCTGTCAAGCCGAGGTCAATGGTTGTGTCGTGCGCAAAATTCAGTGACAAGTTTGCCACCGTTCCAGCAGTCGAGTTGCCACCACTATTCTGCATGAATGCCGTCACGTTGCTCACCAGTAAGCTTCCCAGCACAGGACCCTGCCCACCGGGCAAGCCGTAGCCAAAGGCGCCACGCATTAGCAAATCCAGCTCATACTCAAACTCCAAGATCTCCTGCTGCGTAAGCACGTCGCACCACGGACTCGATCCCACGCCATACACCGCCGTCCCATACGCACACGCATACAACATGCCGTGCGCATTGCCCGCGGTGAAGTTCACCCCCGGGTAGCTCGGCTCCAGCAAGGCATTGATCCGCGCCGCGATCCCCGGCAGGTACACGGCGCCCCACGCGGCCACCAGGCCGGCGCCCGACGCGTACTCCCAGCCGGCGCACGTGTCCATCGGCGTGATCCACGACACGGTGTCCGCGTCCTCGGCGATCACGTCCAGCGTCGCGGTGGCGTTGGCGCCGCGGCCGTAGTACCCCAGCGCGAACCACTGCGCGCTCTCGACGACGCGGTCCTGGCCGCCGGCGAGGACCGTGGTGGTGTACAGCTGCGGGAGGGCGAGACGCAGCGCGACGCCGTGGTCGAAGAGCTGCTGGCGGCCTGGGGCGCTGAGGTCGTTGGTGGTGAAGGTGCTCTCCCAGCCGGAGGCTAGGAAGGCATACTCCGCGGGCACGGCGGAAGTGGGTGATGAGAATAGAGCGGAGTTGTTGCCAATGTAGTAGCCCAGGGTTTGGATGACTTCGATCTCGCCTGAGATGGGCTGCCGCGAGCCATGGCGATGGACGAGAAAGGCGCGGTCGACGGTGCAGGTGTCTGAAATGCCGGAGAGGAGGGTGGCGGGCGTGTTGGCTGGGGTAAAGTAGGGTGAGAGATTGCCCAGGTGCTCGTACAGGTTGAAGCTGGTAGAGGATTTTTGTGCTCCGGCTGCTGCTGCGAGACCCAGTGCAGGTAAGGAGTGAGCGGTGACCATGTTTGCAACCGAGTGCAGACCACTTGCTCTCGGAGGGCCGGGACAATCGGACTCGGTTGAGCAACTTGCGAGAAGTATTTGATGAGGCTTCATTTTTATATCATCAGGGCTGTCGACCCTGGCAGGATGCCGAACGCTAAGAGGCTTAGAGGACTAGGTAAGCAGGCACGCGAGCACCTTCCTATAAAAGGCCCGATCCACAGGGTGTTGTTATCTACAGTGTTGCTAGCTCGACCCACGTACTCTGGTGACTCGTCAGGCCTACCGGCATCTTACCGTCGTGGGAAGATCTTGAGCCTCTGACGGTAAGGTCTGTTAAGCTTCTGGCTCGTATACGGACATTGGTTGATTTCCTCATTTGTGGTTGGCATTGCAGTAAGTTCGGCCACTGGCAGCCGTTGGGATGTGTCAGAGTGCTTACGTAAGCTGAATACCATGCGATAGCCGGCTGCTTCCATGGGCTACAGGGCTAGCCCCTGCAGGAAATGACAACTCGTAATCCCACAACTCCAGTCATTACCGGGAAGCATATCGAAAAAATCGATCAGAGGCCCTGAACGTGATAAATGTTATATACATGTGTTATCGAAGCGTCAGACTGTCTGAGAGGTCAGCCACATTTCTACATTCGGTGTTTTCACATTATGCCCAAGAGTGGAACTGGTCAGCAGGCAAGCAAGCGCCGGCAAGGTTCACGATCCTAGCCTACACAATCCCACTTTCCAGACTAATATCTGCATATTTTTATCATAGAGGTAGATGATAGATCCAGTATCGCACCTAGTCTGAATGTGTTCCAGTACCAAATACCTGTTCTCAACGCTGCGTACACAGTACTTGATCGGCGGAGCAAAGTTTATGATAAGACACGCTGGATCCACAATCCTAATTTTTCACCGCTTGAGCCCCTTTCTTCATACTTATGTATTCACGATTTTCACATCACATCACATATGACCATACCCAGCGGAGAACTTGGGATCCCGTCCGCTCTCCCCTAAATAAGCCGCTGAGGGCTGGATTAGTAGTTAAGTGGGTGACCATTAGCGAATACCCGGTGTTATATGTTTTGATATTTTTGCTGGAAGTTTTAACGTACTGCGACTGGTTGCGAGGTCTGGATCAAATTCAAGTCAGGCAGCGCGGCTTGCTCGCGAAAATAAGTGATCAGACAAGTGACACGCCGCCTAATTTTGGAGCAAACGACAATCAAGTCGGTCACTTTTGGTACTGGCTTGAGTTGGCTCAACATATGTTCATGTTCCGTACTTGGGCTGCCGGGCAGCACAGATCAGGCGGGGCCATGTACTGAAGACCGGAGCCGACTACCTAGGTAGCTAAAGGTGAGTCCGGGCCGTCCGGCCATACTGCATGTTCGGCCGGGGGCCCGACCCCTGAATTTGTGAATTTTGAGCGAAAATCATTTCAGATCAGACAAGGCAAGCGGCTTGCAAGCGAATGCGAGCATAGGCGACAATATGATGTATTTCTAGCAACAAGTGGCCGGCGATCCCGTGTGTTGTCGATCTCATACTCATAGTTTTACGAAAACTCGGAGAGCAGAGGAGAAAAGCCACGGCCATGAGGTATGCGTACGAATGTATATATAACGAGATTTCCGGCCTAGTTTGCACCAAGCTGATGCCTCACCGGCTGCAAGAAGCTTCAAATGGGATCGTATTATGCACTCTGAGCCTTCATGCTGTGTAGCGAGTGCGTTTAACTCCCTGGCACATATCCACATGTGGCAGGTGTGTGTGGAAATGACAGGGCTTGACGACTCACCTGACTCGCTATATCATTGCATCTTCTCCGAGATGTGCGCAAGATCTGCTCTAGAATTTACAGTGGCGTAGTTCTCTTGTCACTCGACCTCCCTGACTGCGTGTGGAAGCCATTGCCACAGATCTCAAGATGAGTGACACGTGGATGGTCCGTCCCGACTACGCGGAATTCGCCAAAACCTATAATGCAATTGGTGCCTCGATTTCCACCGTCTTCCTCTTCACTCGACTCTGGGCTCGAACATCCCAGTACAAGGGTCTGTGGTGGGATGACTACTTCCGTAAGTCTGGATAGATCCCTCGCCAACACACCAGTATCGCATGTCCTGACACACCGACCGAACGAAAGTCATTACAGCCTGGGCACTTCAACTCGTTGGCAACGGCTTGTCAGCTGCCGCGCCAACATATGGCTTCAACGTGTACAGCTCCATGACGGCACCGCAGGGCTGGGCCTTCACGTATGGATCGTTGTCGTCCTGGCTGATCGCAGCCGCGTTTGTCAAGACGGCTTTCACCGCAACGCTGCTCCGGTTGTCGAGTGGAAGAACCAAGATCGTCCTGTGGCTCATCGTGCCAGTCGTCTGGGGTTTTGCAGTCCCGGCTGCGATCACTTCGTGGCTCAATATTTGCGACAATGCCGTCCCCTTGAGCATCAAGACCGCGTGTATTTCCCGGACAACGTACCTCTGGATCCATATTGGCAACTCTGTTTCTACGGTCGTCGTCGACTTGCTCCTCGCATATTTGCCCTGGCAGATCATATCTCGGGTGCATTTGCCCAAGCGGGAGAAGTGGGCTGTGAGCCTGTCCATGAGCTTGACAATGCTTTCATGCATAACATGCGTGGTCAAGTATGTCTCCCTATTCCAAGATGCTTGTCAGATGATTCGGAGGAAGCAGAGTGCTGACAATCATGGCCTTCAGAATAACCCAATTGAGCCGGTTGGTGGAGCTTGAGAAACAGGGATTGGACTTTACGTGTGAGTATGCCACAGCATTGGATTCTTGGATCCACACGGAGGACTGACAGCTAGCTCTTTATGCAGTCGGTGCCCTGGCAACTCACGCTCTCGGCACACTCGAGATCGTCTTCTACTTTGTGGCTCAGACAGTGCCTTTACTTCGGGTGATGTTCGTCGGAAGCAAAACAGGCAGTAGAACCGGTGCAACAGGATCCATCTCAGTCGCGGAAATCTCACGTTCGGCCAGGCACAAGAATAAGACATCGCAAGCTGCGCCGGACCTGGACAGGCTTGCCGGAGACCACGAAGGCATTGAGCTAGTGGAGCTGCCAGGTGGTAGGATCGTAGCCGCAGATTCGGAAGAGGCTCAGGCGCACAGAGCCGCGCAGGCCGGAAGGCAGTCCACTCGTTCCGTCGAAGAACACGTTGATGAGGGAGATGACCAAGAATATATCTCACACGACCACGAGGGCTCTGATAATGATATTGTAGAGATCGACGACGAAGTTCACAAATTGTGGGCGGACATGGGCTTGTCTCGTCGGGCGTGGTCAAAGTCTTCATCTCCACAGCAAGTAGCCGTACGGCGCCGGAGCTCGAGACAGCCTTCGCATGTCGACCTGGCGGCATGAGTCTGTATGAGATCATTCAAAACAGGTCGTACCACAATGCCATGGCAGTGATCACTCACCAGCTCCCGGCATCAACTGAATGGATTACAAGCATATCACCACAGCTGCACGGACATGCTACCTGCCCCGAATCTCACCAATACCTTACCGTTCCGTCACGACGCGTCTACAGGTGCATGGAAGATCTCACAGGCATTGTACATGGCAACATGAAGAGCATGCTGTGAAAGAGACGGTCTTATTCAATATGTACAATCGAAGGGCATTCGTGAGCCCGCTCCTGAAGTCCCCAAGATCTACTACTGCTTTCACCGCAGCCTCGACCCGGACAACCATCCCCACGCACTCACTTCACGCTTGCTCATCTGCGCAACACTCTCCGCAAAGTCGCTAGTGCCCTTGTCAGGCTCGGCATCCGTGGCCTCGCACGTCGGCTGGTCGCCGTCGTTGCCCAGCGCGCCGTTGACCGAGACGTACTCGCGCTTGTCCGCCGTGGCAGCAATCATGTTCTCGGCCGCCTCCTCGGTCCACCCGTTGATGAAGTCGCCGTGGCTGCTCCACGCGTTGCCGCTCGCGAGCTTGATGGGCGCGGTCCCGCTCCAGCCGCCGGGGAGCACCTTGCGCAGGTCGTAGCGGATGCTGAAGCGCAGCTGGGGCATGGTGGAGGAGCCCTCCGGGCAGTAGTTGGCGGTGCCGTAGCTGGAGCTCTTGTACGCCACCTCGAGGGTGTCGACGTTGACGCACTGGGGGAAGTACAGCAGCGTTTGAAGGTGCGTGCTGCACGTGGAGCTGGGGAAGCCGTTCTCGTCGAGCTCGACGGCATCGTCGCCCTCGCAGAACCACTCCACTTTGGCGTCGGCAGGCGATGCGTCGGCGGTTGTGGCGCTGGCGTCTCCGGCTTTCATCATGAGGTCCTGGGGGATGGCGACTTCTGCTGGAGTCTCGCCGAGGTTGTAGTAGGCTGACAGGCGCATGACAGGTACGGGCTCGTACGTCGCTCCATCATCGGCTGTGTACACCAGTGTGGGAATCCCTGAGTCCCTGGTTAGTACAAGAAAGCTTCCTCGGCTGAAAGAAGTAAACTCACAGTAGATCGATAGATCGTTCGGGTTCTCAGCGTTGGTGCAACCTCCCTGGAGCTCTGTACTCTTGGTTGTGCTGGCGGTGACGGCGTCGGAGCCGAAGAACGAATGCAAGTGCGACGAAGTGTACTCTCCGGGAAAGACAAGAGGATCTATACTCTTGTACATGAAAGGCGAGGCGATGTTGACCTGTGTGTACGCATTTGCGACTTGTGCGGCGAGGCCGCTGGCGACGCCGGCGCGGAGGAGAAAAGAAGGCATCCTGTGCTAATAAACGAAGGTCGAAATTGGACGAAGAAAACGAAGAAGAGATTGATGATGTCGCCGTCGAGGATGTACATCGGGCGAGAGACCCTTGGATTCAGGAACAGCAGCGCATGTTTATATAACGGGTGGGCATGTCCAGACCACCTGCAAGAACACGAGGCTGTACTATACTGGGCTGCTTGGTTTGTGGTAAATAGGCCCACCACTTTAACTGGATTTGGATATGAGCTCGTCAATCTATAATTAAGGTGTTCGATAAACAATCAATTGCATCTTGGCAACGTTTCAATCCCACGTTCTGGCATACAGCGTTGGGTGCAGCTTTTGGTTCTAGATGAACCCCCTTGGCTTGGCGTTTCGATCCTCCGAGCGAACCCACATTTCCGGCCACAAGACTGCTGTGGCGCTCGAGCCTCAATTTCCTTCAAGCGCGCTCACAAATGCAGAGTGGAGGAGATGTTTCCGGTTGATATACAGAGTACGGGGTGGCAGGAAACGCTCGCTCGGGTATCTTAACTCCAGAACCGAGGCCCCGCGCTTATTCGATACATGGGCCATCATCAATTCTGGTCCAGTACGGAGTACGAAGTACGTAGTCCCCCGACTCAAACGAATCCGGGGTGAACAGTGAGCATACACTTAGATCACATGTCCTAGTGACAGATGTCGGACACAGTGAGCCACATGTAGCTCTGCCAGCAAGCTTTTCTGCTTGTACCTTCACCTCCAGCTGCCCAGTGGCGCGTTCGGGGAAATATTCCTATCAGACTTGGCTGGGACTCGCCAAAGCTTGACCATACCATGACCCGCCCGCCGGCTCTCGCCAAAACTTGCAAATGCTCCGATGCGGGTACTCTGAGAAGCAGCTTGGACATAACTAATCCAATGGCGTATTCTCTTGTTGATCGGCCTTGTCTGACTAATCTTTTAGTCGTGCACTCTACTCAGGTAAAACTGGCCGTTCAGATGTTCTGATGTTCACCCGGGGGTACAAAAACCGTGCGCAAACGACGGTCTCTGTCCGAGGCAGCGTGACCGAAAAGCATACAAAGCCTGTGCATACGTACATGTATGTCACCATTTACGTCGAATGAACCTATTGTGACTGTGTGCCAGGCCAATTTGACTGCGTAGAGCATCTCGCTTCGCCCGACTGGATTTGATTAGGGTACCTGCCACCCAATCATACCTATTACCTGCTATGGGCATTGACTACCTGCTGCAGGATACCAACCGTAGGACATCTTTCTCAGTCGGGTACAACAAAGACCATCAAATTTCAAGCTGCTCTCATATCTCAATTTATGTATCGGCGCCGACTGACACTCAAATAAAGGCATGAAAGGAAGAGCCCACCACAAGCGATTCGAAATATTCCAAGGTTTGCTTTGTTTTAGCAGACGGCTTGCCCGTACGAGGGTATTTGAGGCTGATCGAAAAAAACAGAACCCCAGCGTCAACGGTGCATGGTATGAACACTGATAAAAGACACAGTATATCTATACCTACTTATATAATGCACCACCGACAATACCTTCTAGCAGACAGTCCTCAGGTAGACATGCACGCAAGGCCTACGGCCATAAGATCCACACCAGCCTGTATTACACAATTTTAAGACGAATTACACCACAACCTTGGAAACGCACCACAACATACAAAACGATGGCATCTCCGCGGGTAGGATACACAGGCTTCAAGTATATCAATCCGACTGTGACTGAAGCCGAAGCACGTGTCATCGAAGCCGGATACCCATGGGCAAACATCACGAAGCTCCGCAAACCAGGCCCCTTACCTCGAAGAGGACAGCAAAATCACTTCGACTACTTGGGCATTCACACACGCTCAGGAGACAACACCCACCTGGTCATTGACGGCGACATCGTCATCCGACAACACCCGAGATGCGAGCCGCCAGACACACTACTCACTCTGCCTTCCGGACTGAATAGATCACGATACGTGGAACTCTCTATCGACATCGAGGCTTCCAAAGAGCTCCCTCTTGGCCCTAGTGAGATCTACGAGGGAACCACCAAGCACGGTGTCAGCTTCGTCGACGCCCACCGCTGCCTCAGCCCGAGAACCGCGGCGCGGATGATGGAAAGGGAGGTGATCCACTGGGTCGAGCAGGGATTTCCAGTGTTTGGAAAGCTGCAAGACCAGATCATGAAGACGCTCAAAGACGCGGAGCTCCGATACC
Organism: Ophiognomonia clavigignenti-juglandacearum; assembly: GCA_003671545.1. Classification (NCBI taxonomy): domain Eukaryota; kingdom Fungi; phylum Ascomycota; class Sordariomycetes; order Diaporthales; family Gnomoniaceae; genus Ophiognomonia; species Ophiognomonia clavigignenti-juglandacearum. The sequence continues at coordinate 81,367 of PYFS01004668.1, read as the reverse complement.
AATGGGCGGAAGGGGCGCCGTGCGTGGTTGAGCTCCCGTCCAGACACGGTCTACCGAACGAGACTCGGCGGAAGCTTTGCGAGTGGTTTAGGCGCAAGTGGGAAAGCCATGACAGGCCTGAGGATATCAATGACCGGCCGGATAAGAGGTGCGTCAACTTTGTTGGTCTGTACCCCAGGGTGAAGCAGTCTTGGTTTGCCATTGGAGTCGCTGAACCGAGTATGAGTCCCTGGACGATCCGTGCTAGGACGGGGTGGATGCCGCAGAATCTGTAGAGCTTGGTGTCAACAAGTTTGCATTGGCAGAAAGGGCATTGCAATTAAAGATGCATGTTTTCTGCTGGGCAGAACAACACACGGATCTGGGCATGTATACTTTTGTACCTAATTAGCGCCGCTGGCCGGGAAAGAACCTGGAAACCAATTATTGTCTACTGCGATAATTTTGACAGACTCTGCTTCGATTAATCCAATTGCTGGAACGAGAGGATACTCGTGGAAGAGGGGCTGGAGACTCACAGCAATGAGCGCACAAAACCGAATCGATTTGCTATATCAACTTTGTGCGCTCAGGGACGCCCGGGCACTTAGTGAGATCATTACAGAGACACCAGCGAAGTTAATGATAGAGCCACTAACCCGCTGAACACTATAGCTGCTAGCAAGACGGCAGGTCAGTTCTGTGTATCAAGCATTTAATAAGCTGTCTAGTTCAACATCGGTAAGCATGACATTGACTGTGCCCAAAGCAGCCACGAGTAGTCTTCCTAGTGGTAATTCGCACCAAGCAATTCGCACAATCCGCCACTCTGAACACCACTGCGTTGTTCGCTCTAAAGTCAGCGTCTTTCAGACCCCCCAATGAGACTGGCAAGCGGCGAATTGCAGCGTCTGGTCACAGCTGACATGTTGACGTTGGTGACGCCCTGCATACCGAGGCAGTCGGCCCCGCAGGCTGAGTGTTCAACACGTCCTGAAGATGACGAGAGTAGGGGCAGCAGCGAGCCGGGCAGGTCAAACCTTTCTCTCGGAGCTGTCCCTGCAGTTATCGCTCACCAGCAAAAACGAGGATGAAGCCCTGGCACCAGCATCAACCGAACATGTGTTGCGTCTCGGAAGAAGAAACCCGAGCAGAGACCGGTAGTGTATAAAAGTCGCCGAGAAGACACTAGAAGTGCCGGCACATGACTGTGCATGACTTCTGTTAAGTGCTATTAGTCCTGCGGCTTCCGGTGTCAGCTTGGGGGCGCCAAAGCTATCACATGGCATTGTCAGGGGTCGTTGGCAGTGGGCTGGCGCGGCAGGGAATAATTTGAAGGTGACAAGACGGGACGGGAATAACTAACTTCAGTAAGTAGCATACTGAAACATTTATTTTTGCATAGCAAACAACTTGGAGGAAGTGATTAAGAAAGTTGAGTATGAAACGAGAAGGAGCTCGAAAAAAGACGATCGTGACACACATATTGAAGGAAGAAGGTGTGGGGTTGATGTGTAAAGTGCGTGCATGCCGAAATACCTAGGTACTTCCGTGAATAGTGGGGCTGATATGAACTCATGGTCCTCCTCCCTGGCCATGCTTGATACACACACAAACACCGCATGACCCCAACTTGGGTCACCGAGCGCATCGATACTTTCAACGCTCGTTCAACCATTGAACTCTGCGAGTAAGCTTCAGTCAGTACCGGGTCGACTCGCCTTCGTTCTCCCGGACATGGTGACTTCCTTCTCTTTCACTTCCTCACATTTCACGGTTCACAGCATATCGACCCCGCGTCTCGTGATGTAACGGCACTGGCGACCAAAGATAACGACGAAGCCACCGAAGTTTAAGACAGAATCCAAAGACAACACAAACCTCCAACCATGTTATCCAGATCGAAGACCGCGTCTTCGCCAACCTACCCAACTTTCCTCCTTCCCAGCCTCAAGATCCCCTTCTTCCGCCGCCGCCAAAGCTCCGCAACCACAACCTCAGCAATATCAAACGATCTCCCTTCGCTCAGCAGCTCGCCCACCTCAGCAGCCTCTATCGACGCATTCTCGAGCTCGCCCACAACTACTACTACAACAACAACTCCCCTCTCCCCGATCCTCGACCTCGACCTCGACCTCGAGACCCAAATCTATGAACTCCCCACCGACAAGCCCGCATCCAGACCCACCCCCACCCGCAGCGACCCCACCAACCCGCGCCTCACCTCCGCGGGGCTCCCCGACATCCTCCGATGCGGCACCTGTGGCACGGACCTCGCCTACGGGCTGCAGATCGTGTCCAAGGGCTTCACGGGCCGGCACGGGCGCGCGCTGCTCGTTGGCGCGCCGCTTGCGGCCTCGACGCCCTCGTGTCCCGGCGCCGACTTCTCCACCACCACCACCACCTCCTCCTCCTCCAGCTTCTTTAATGCCACCCGTCGGCGGCGGTCCGACGATGTCGCACCGGGCCATCACGCGCTGGCGCACGAGAGCGCCAACCTCGTCAACGTGACAGTCGGCACCCCGGAGCCCCGCAGCCTGGTGACGGGTGCGCACGTCGTCGCGGATATCCGGTGCGTGGTGTGTGCTGTTGTTGTGGGGTGGAAGTATGTGGACGCCCGGGAGCAGGCGCAGAAATACAAGGTGGGCAAGTTTATCCTGGAGACGGAGCGGACGGTGCTGGTGCGGAGTTGGGAGGATGGAGAGGTGGGCGCTGGGGAAAGGGCGGCTCCACATTTCTATTCGTCGTCGGCGCCCGTGGGTTCGTTCGGTGCGAGGCGGAGGAGTGGTGGCTTCTCGTCACTACTTGGGGGCCGGAGGAAGGAGAGTACCTCCTCTGACGGTCCTACGGGTGTCGGGGCTTTTGTGGAGGAGGAGGAAGAGGAGGAAGAGAGCAGTAGTGCTGCTGAGAGCGACGGAGAGATCTCTTTCGACTCGGACGACGAGGATGAGTGTGAGGACATCTTTGCTGGGGTGTGGGATGCTGCTACTGTCGCAAGGCGCCGAGGGTCTAAGGCCAGCCCCAGTGGCAGTCAACGCAAAGGCAAGCAGGCCCGGGCTGGTCGAGATTGCTAGTGGTGGTCCAAAACCCGGCTTTGGCGCCTGTGTAAGGTCGCGAAGGTATCGCGAGAGGAGGAGGATGGTGGTGGTGATTCTGCATGATAATTTCCCCTTGGCACGTGTGATTTGCTTTTGCTTGACTGATTTTCTGAACATTCTATGATACCACGGAGGACGACATTGAAGACCAAGATTCTCGCATGTGGAGGGTCCGCAAGAGCATTTTTGAGTATTGGTTGGGGACGTGGAAGGCGTTTTTATTGATCTCTACGGTGATACCAGTGTGATATCAGGTGGATGCTCCACTCATTTTGAGGACATCCTGCTTTTGGCGTTTTACCGTCTCCTTTCTAGAATATCAAGAGCTACGCTCACCTTACACCTCACGGACGATGGCCCAAATTGCATGTTCGCCTCCACCTGTGTGTCTTTGCAGGCTCGTCAATTTGACGGCATGGCTTCTTGCTTGAGGTGAGGGCCGCTGCAGCAGTGCACAGTAGGGCATGATTGAAACAAGCGACGTTCATCATGTGCACATATCTGTGCAGAGCGTCGTAAAAGCATGAAAACCTGCAAAATCTTTGATCTTGAGGAAGTTGCCCGGCCCTGTGCCCAGTCATGAGGCAGAAGGAAAAGAAGCTGCCTCTTTCGTCTTTCGGCCACGAGCGCATCCCTGTTATGATCCCTGTTCGCCGATCGCGCCCCGCGTTGGTTGAAAGTGACCTTCCGTCTGCCCCTCCGTCCCTCACCACTGGAGCCGCTTCTAGCCATCTGACTTGTCCTTGAGTCCTGACCAACGACAAGCTCGACATTTTAAATGCCCCGCGCTCCCATCACGCTGACCTTTCTCACTCGGGTCACCACTCTTCTCACTACTCCAAGACTTGCCTCACTTTCGCTTTGTCAGGCACAGAGCTCCAGCATCGTCTATCGAGCTTCCGCCAAGCACTTTCAGTCCCGGCCGTATCTCACCGAAGCTATCCGTGCCCACCAAGCTCGCAACATGGCCGGTGCTCCCAAACTCGACGGCTTCTTCGCCAAAGTCGATGAGCTCACTCCCAAGTTCATCGACCGTCTCGCTGAGGCTGTTGCCATCCCCTCCATCTCGGCCGAGGATGCTCGCCGCCCCGATGTCGTCCGCATGGGCGAGTGGCTGGGAGAACAGCTCAAAGCTCTGGGTGCTGAAGTTGAGCTGCGCCCCTTAGGCAAGCAGCCCGGAAAGGAGCACCTCGATCTCCCTCCCGTTGTTGTGGCTCGTTATGGAAATGACAAGGCCAAGCGCACCATCCTCGTCTATGGCCACTACGACGTGCAGCCAGCGGATAAGTCTGACGGCTGGAACACCGAGCCGTTCACCCTCACAGTTAAGGAGGATGGAAAGATGCTGGGCCGTGGCTCGACTGACGACAAGGGACCTGTACTGGGTTGGTTGAACGCTATTGAGGCTCACCAGCAGGCGGGTGTGGACTTCCCCGTCAACCTGCTGATGTGCTTCGAGGGTATGGAGGAGTACGGTTCTGAGGGACTGGACGACTTCATCATCGCCGAGAAGGACAAGTGGTTCAAGGACGCCGATGCTGTCTGCATCAGTGACAACTACTGGCTCGGCACAGAGAAGCCTTGCCTCACCTACGGTCTGCGTGGTTGCAACTACTATAACATCGAGGTGTCGGGTCCCGGCGCCGATCTGCACAGCGGTGTGTTTGGCGGCACGGCACAGGAGCCCATGACGGATCTGGTCCGTGTGATGGGCTCGCTGGTCGACACCCACGGGAAGATCCAAATCCCCGGCATCATGGAGCAGGTGGCAGCCCTGACCCCGGAGGAGGAGACCCTGTACGATGGCATCAGCTTCACCATGGACAATATCCACGAGTCCCTCGGCAGCAAGACCACCATCTACGACGACAAGAAGTCGACCCTCATGGGCCGCTGGCGCTACCCCTCGCTCTCCCTGCACGGCATCGAGGGCGCCTTTTCCTCGCCCGGCGCAAAGACCGTCATCCCCGCCAAGGTGATCGGCAAGTTCAGCATCCGCACCGTGCCGGACATGGACATCGACACGACCAACGAGTGCGTCGCCAAGTACGTCAACGCGCAGTTCGCCAAGCTGGGCTCCAAGAACACGCTCAAGGTCTACCCGCAGCACACGGGCAAGTGGTGGGTTGCGTCGCCCAAGCACTGGAACTTCAGCGCCGCCGCCAAGGCCGTCGAGCGCGTGTGGGGCGTCGCGCCCGACTTCACCCGCGAGGGCGGCAGCATCCCCGTGACGCTGACGTTCGAGCAGGCCACGGGCAAGAACGTGCTGCTGCTGCCCATGGGGTCGTCGACGGATGGCGCGCACTCAATTAACGAGAAGTTAGACAAGAGAAACTACGTCGAGGGCATCAAGTTGCTGGGCGCGTACTTGCATTATGTTGCTGTTGAGCCAACTTCATAGAGATAATCTGATGTGGAATGTTAGCATAGCAGATGGATTGTACGAATAGGTTGCTACCTAGACTGTGAAGCGTATCATGAAATGACAACCCTGATACCGAAAACTTTTGGCCCAAGTGAAGCCCTCGGCGTAGAAGGCTCTCTTCGTTGATCCTACCCTCCCGGGGCCTTCCCCCCCCCCCCTTCGCTCGAGTTACCAGTGGCCAACATCGAAGTATTGCATGTGCCAACCTCTGAGCTCTAAGGAGACTCCTAACTAAACTCGAGAGGTGCGGTGCCACTGAGCAAGAAGTAGGGAAATTGGTCTGGTCCGGGTCAACCAACCTGTCTGTTGGTCCCCGTTACAGCGTCAGAACATACCACGGGGATCTCATCCCATCAACGGTCGAAGCCAAGGCTTTGTTCTTTCTGCTCCGTTGGTCTGATGGACAATGATCTTTTTCCATTGGTTGGTGACGAAGCTTGCCCACAACGACGGTGCGTAACGCGCCATGTGACGGGTGACGACAGGCTCCCCATCGCGGTTCTACTAAGATGGACGACCTACTGACAAGAATAGTCTATAAAAAGCGCATGCCCACCGGCCACTTCTGCTAAGCTTTCGTCCTATACCTCGACTTCAGTGTGTCAGCGGTTGCACCGATTCTTACATTTCTACCGGTACCAGCACAGTCCCAAGCCTCTCGAAGTCAGTCTTTCGCGGTCCAGCACAATACCTGATCCCACATTAGAAATTCGACAGAAACAATGGAACTAAATGATGACAACGAACAGACGCAATATGGGTCTTGCGAAACTCACGGTGTTCAAACGACAGATCCAGCTGGTGAGGAGTGCTGGAAATGTCTGCGTGATGAGCTCGCGGAAGGCCTGAGGTTTCGCTGTGGACCATCCAAGTGCAGTTGTGAGCCAGAAGCGGAAAGGCAAGACCAAAGGCACTTCTTGGACTGCCAGGTCTGGTTCATGGCACATGAAGGTAGACACACGGTTGCATGCGATTGTGAGGAGCGACAAGAGGACGTTGGACGCAAGAGGCACTGCTCTAAATGCTGGATATGGTGCCTCACATGCTATAACTGGCGGCGTGTGAGTGGTAAGGGAGCTTGTACGGGCTGTAATACCAGGCGGTTAGATGTTTGGGACAAATGGAGGCGTTTTTAAGCAGAGCACTTCCGATGAATACATTTCGTTTGATCTGGCTCTTTGTCTCAGGCACTGTACCTTACGGGTCATTTGAGTGCGGGCTTCGGCTTGGGTGCATATTTCAGATATCCGATATCCCATGATTCGTGTCGGCGATACTAATTCTGGAGCCTGTGGAAAAGTACAATTGGCCTATTGAATCTCGGTCCTCAAGGCTAGATGATCTCGAGGAGATGTTCTACCCGTTGCCTTGTCTGACTGATATGTTTAAGCTTATGGGAACTGCGCCAGAGTGCCAGGCAGAGATCAGTTAGGTGTTACGGCTTTGATACTCATGGATGACTGTTAGAGTGAGTCACCTAGATGGCTTGGTAAGGCCTGTGGTGGTGTGGAAGTGTGGTGCACCCGAGCACACTGCCTGCTAAGTTGGTACTACCCTCATCAGCGTTGTATATGTAGGTCTCCAGCAAGGTAAAGAACATCATCAAAGCTGAATAACACAAGGACGAAAGCAACGGAAGCCTATGAAGCTCAAATATAGTTGGAAAATGGTGGGCCGCGAAGAGGATGGGGGAGGGCTTCGGAGAGCTTGTACTTGAATGCTTCCAGTCTGCCAGCGGGAGTAAAACATCCGCACCTTGTCACCTACGCCATGACTTCACTGCAATCCCTCTAGGCAGTCACTAATGATGCCACCAGATACAGATCTGCCTGTGTGAATCTACCACAGTAGCTAGGGAATGAATGCGTTCTTGAGGTGTGTGTTCATGCCATCAAAGGGCGTGGCTGTATATGTGTCGGAACCATGAGCCGATTGTGGTCACATGGCGGAAATGTCAGCGAAAGCATGAGATCTGGAAACCGCTCGAGGCAGTGCACATACTTCGCAGATGCCCAGGGAACGATGACTGTATGCAAGATCGAGTTGAAGCACAACATCTGCCGGATGGGTTCAATGCACAAGGCAGGGCGGCTGGATCGAGACGGAACAAGGTGCATGAATTAGGATGATGGATGAATGGAAGTTGACAAGCTAGGAATAACAAAAAAGAGTCACAGCAGGAGATGATCGAGGCGAACGTGTCGTTCTGTGTTGTGGGAGGGGAGGGAGTACGAAAGTATCTTGAGGAGACCCAACTTGGGTGGACGCATAGCAGCTTGGTGGACAGGCAGGAGAATTGTCTCGTAGAGGAACTTTCGAGGTTGGTCCGCGGCTTGACGCGAACGCGGCATGGGACAGGGGTTTAATTGAATTCTGGACCAATCAACACCAGCGGGCGGAACGGTGCGACCCCACAACGAGGGTCGGTTTGGCGTTTTGTGCTATGCGCAGCCAGTGAGAATGGTTCGCGCATGTTATTGCAGACGCCTCGATCATAACATGTTGATGCAATGCAGGGCACCAACTGATGCTAATGATCCTCTCTCCCTTCACATTGTGCTGTAGTGGGTAATGTCCCAATTTGGCTGTATGGACAGACGGTGGTGAAGAATACTTGGGAGGGTACAAGTACAAAATGGTGTGCTGCCCGCCCATGCAGCCATGCTCCTTCCTGCCCATCGAACATTGGCTGATAACAATCCCTGCCCCATGCCCATGATACCTGCAGCTGCGGAGTCAAAGTCACCAAGTCTCCATGTCACTGCAGCTCACTTGCACTCTGCCATCTTCACACACCCTCCAACTCGATCCAAACAAGCTCTCCGGTCCGCTTGGACCCCCATGCGCCGCCTCACTCGCCTTGAACAACGTCCGCCGCCCAAGTTGTCGCAATCTTGCAACCTGCAATTGCGTGTGCGCCAACGTCCGCCTCGTCCTCAATTCTGCTCCGCGCAGCTTCGCCCATAAATATCCAGTGTCGCCTGGCTCTTGCGCAGCCGAATTCGAGCTTCAACCTTTCCAATGTGGTCAGTTGCTGCCTTGGAGGACTTCTCGAGATCCTGTGCTACAAGCCTGAAAATTGAAGACTGACACTTCACTTGCAGCATAGACATCGCGCAATGTACTAGATTCACAACTTTCACTCAATGCGATCCACCTGCCCAGGTTCGGGTCGCCGACTATATACTGCGCCTCGTTCCCGCTGTCTCCCAACTTCCCACTCGACCAACCTCACCTCGAACGCGATTCCTCAATTCCTCGATCCGTCCCGACCCGCGCGCACGACCGACCGTTGGCGCCGTCCCGAGCCTGCATTGTCTAGCCGTTGGGACTAAGCCATGAGCTAGTCCTGCTCAATGGCTGCTACTCCGTGTGCCGTACCTTACAACGCCTCCTTCTCTCCTTTTGACATCTTCAATGATGGTGCCGCTGCCAGAAGCACTCCGCCGCCACCCCCGAGTCCTAGTCTACCCGGAGGGCCGTGTAATTTCGTCGACTTAGCCCATGGACCAAATGGAGTGAAATGCGGCTGCCGCCGCTTCTGGGCTCGCCAGGCCGCTGGCGTTGGCAATCGTACCTTGGATCAGGTGGGCTGGTGTATGTGCTCGCACCATGCCTGTTTCCACGATGATGTCCAGAACCCCCCTGCGGAAGGATCCAGGTCTACCACCGCCGTGGTGGAAAGCATGCCGGCGATGCAATGGAACGACCCGGGACAGGAAAACGAGAAGCCCAGGTCAAACCGGACACCCTTGAGTCCTGTTCAGGATTTCAATTCGATTTACATACCAAATAACCTGGATGCGGGAGCCATGGATCTCACTGCCCTGAATTATGATGCCTTTACAACAAACCTAGGCCCTGATATGGATGTACCACAAGCCAGGCCGCAGACGCCCCTCACAGAAGGAACTTCCATGCCAGATACCATGAGCTGGAGGAATGTCCCATCCACCCACGGAGGCTACTCACCATTACCGCCTATACCATCACAGTGCTTACTTCCACCCTCTCAGTCTGCGTCTACCACAGCGTCTAGTCGGATCAGGTACATGAGGCCATTTGGCGGGCTGGGGCTCAACACACTAAGTAGTGTGCCCAGAAAGGACCAGGGCTCCGCCCAAAGCGAGAGGTCAGCGCCCTTGAATGAAGGCCATACGTCGGATGATGCTATTCCCATTGGTTCTGGAGCCACAACTCCCATATCGGGACCATCTCGGCCCATGGGTCCTCCGCCACGACCCTTGTCCGTTGTCTCTGCGGTCGGTGACGGTGACGCCTTGCTCCAATTGACGGACACCGTCAACGTCCACGAGACCCGGATCGACAGACTGGAGACCGGGTCAATATACGCCGCTGCTCACGAGGAATGCTCGGACAAACACGATCTTACGGACCTCCGAGTGACGGATCTCGAAAACCGGGTGAGCGAGGTCGAGAAGCAGGTTTCCAACGATAACGCCAGTGTCGCCAGCAGCCGCCGTACGACTGCGACTCAACACAGCGATGATGCTGCCCTTCGTGCGACTTTGACCAACCAACTTGAGACTTTGCAAACTCGACTCAATCATCTGGAGGCACATTCTTTACCATCTTACAGCTCTCCTTGGGAAGTAGAAGTGGTATTTTTGCCGTTTCCTCTGAAGGGTATCTGGCACAATGCACAGAAGCTTAAGACACCCCGTCTCTCCGGAAGACGTGATGAATGGACACAGCTTCCCAATACCAACACAAACGCCAGGGTCACTACTGAAACCCAGAGACTAGCAGCGCACGATGAATGGGCTGGGGAAGACTCGGACTGGCTGCTGCCTCGAGCCTTCGTTCCAGGTCGCACGATCGACGAGCGATTAAGGAGCCGCGGCTTTATCAAGACTGTCTCGTTGCGAGGAGGTGACGCGCGAAGTGTGCAATTCGCAGTTACCAATGCTTTTGAAAGCATACTACGACTGATACCGAACCTCACTAGCCCGCGCTCGCCCTACGCCCCTGACTCTAGGGTGGACAGATTCATGGGCCTTCAGCAGCCCTGGGTTCCTCTGCGAAAGGTGCACAAAGACGCTCGTCTGCGGTTCCTATCACCCGCAGAGCTTCTCACTCCTGTCCTGTGGAATGCTACATTCTTGATGGATAGTGTCGTCATGAAGGCCACCGGAGTTCACCGACTGTACATCACACAGCCGGAAGCTTATCTCCAGGATAGCCATCTCTTCAAGCATCAAGGAGCCGAGCCTGTGTGGACGTGGCAGAGGATACGTGAATTCGCGCGTGTCTATCCAGATGCTCAGAACAGCGCTGGTGATTCCGAGGTGCCAGAAGCCGATGCACTTGAGGCACACTGGGCCTACAATGCTCGCTTCGATGAGCCAACTCGCGCTCGTCAACCTTCTGTGAGTCCTTTACGGGAGAGATCATCGGCCATTTCCAGGACGTCAAACGGATCGTCCGAGCAATTCTTCACTGGTCCTTCCAATCCAGCGGTGTCTATGATGAGCCCTGTTCACGTGCGTGCCCAATCGCCGCTCGTCCCAAGGGACCGCTTGGCATCTCTACCACCTCCTTCCTTTCGAGCAGGATCTGTACCACCCCTCAGCTCGCCGATTATCCCATCTCCTCGCAACTCCCGCCGGGTCTCCTCTTTCGCCATCATGCCGTCCATTGCCGGGCCTAGCTATCAGCGCCACTCATCACCTTTCATCGCCAGCCGCGCCAGTCCCCGTCTCTCCACCGGAGCCCACCCCAGCTCTCTGTCCATCATCACCAAACACCGCAGGCGAAGCACGCAGTCGCCGGCAGCGCGAGGCTTTCACAACACCCCACGTTGGAGCAACCGCTCCTACAGCCGCAGCCCCAGCGTCGGACCACCCTTCTTCCAGAATGTCTACGCCGAGGACCCTGTGCGTGGCGAGCGGCGCATCACGCCCTTTGCCTACGCCACACCGCACAGCAACGCGCCGCCAGATTACCCGCCTCCACGTGTCTACAGCCGCAGCATCAGTCGCAGTGGCGACGTGTTCGAGGATGAAGATGAGAATATGATCGAAGGCTTCGATGACGACCATGGCAGCTCCACTGGGTCTGAAGAGGATGAGGAGGACCTGGACAACAGTGTGTACCAGGACGAGCAGGATGTCTTGGACGACCTTGACAATGACTCAGACCACCATGACTCCGATCACCCGCAAGGCCTCCCACCGTCCTCCTCACAGCAGCATGGAGTTGAGGATGACGTTCTACCCGGTATCGAAGACAAGCCCATGTCGAATGCGGATGACCTCGCCGGTTCCCAGGAGGATGCGTTGGAGGACGATGACGAGAGCAGCCTCAGTGATGTCTCGAGCACGCCGTCTGAATTCCCTATCAGACGGGAGCAGCCTCTAGGCGATGGGCGGGAGACGACGCATGGGCTTGAGGCTGAGGATGTCACGGACGTGAGGTTTTCATTCCACGACGCCGAGGAAGAAGAAGATGATGATGAGGACGATGGAGAGGAGCCGTGGTGAGGCCGTATCTTATCTTTTGTCTACCTGGTTTTTTGAGGACCAGTTCTCCATACTACAGCACGCATCTAGCGGGTGGTTCTACTGTCGGCATAGGTGTTTTGTGGCGTTCTTTGGTTTCTATTTTTGGATTTTTTTTATTTTTTTTTTGTTGCAGACATGTGGGAAGCGCAACAGCAAGCCACAAATAGAGGACTGCGCTGGAATGTATACCATTTTGGGGGCGTGGACACGGAATCGTGGGTTTGAATTTGGGGGACATCTTTGCAACTCCATCCATCACCATTCATCTGCGCATCTAGCTGCGTAGCTATAGTAGCTACTTGAGTTAGCTGGGCAGTAGTATTGCCTATCTCAATTCTCATCTGTATACACACTACCCGCATGCCTCGGAGGGTTCAAAAACAGGTGAGCATCAGCTCTGTTCAAGGAGGAGGAGGAAGTGTTTCGGGCGTCCACAGATATGGTCTGAGGTGAGAGATGGAGACCAGGACGAGCAACACCAGTTCGAAAGGCAGCAGTAGCAGCAGCAGAAGAGTTCCCCGTGAGGCCAATTGCCGCTCTGTAAAATCTGCTGGTTGCGGCCTGAGGCCTAGATCGTCGTGGACCGTTGCGCTAACGGGGGCTGAATCTGTGGGTGCCAATGAGAGGTCTCATGCGAACCTCCCTCCTAACCAGCCATGACACTCCGACCACCATCCTCCGTAACCCGAGCCCGAATTCGGACCTTCAGCACGCCGTTACTCAACTTCTCCGGCTGTGCACCAGCGCGCACATCCAGCAGCGCGTTCGGGGCAAAGAGCAACGCCTCGCCCACGCGCAGCTGCACGATCTGCCCAAACATACTCATCGCCGCGTCCGTCTCGCTGTTTCCCTGGGCCTGGATCGTCAGCGTCTTGAGCGCCTTAGTCAGGCCGTTGACACCGCCGTCCTCATTCTCTTCTGCTCCACCCTCACCGAAGTCCCACGCACCACTCTCGGTGTTCTCGTTCCCAGTAGCAGCAGTAGTAGTGGTGGCCTGCGCCATCATGCGCGAGGACGTCGAGACGCCCGCCAGGTGCTTCTGCAGCGTGCGCAGCCATTCGGGGGACGTGAAGCGGTGCACGATGGTCACGGAGCACAGGTCGAGGAGCTTGGGCGACACGGTCGGCTCCTGGGTCGAGATGATGACGCGCGCGCCGAGGTGGCGCTGGAGGCGGATGGTGGAGAGGAGCTGCTCCGTGAGGGCGGAGGCCTCGCCGCTGCTGTTCATGTACTTATGCGCCTCGTCCAGAGCGATGACGCGGCCCACGTTGCGCGGGTCCTGCTCGAGGAAGAGGGACAGGCAGATGTTGAAGAGCTGGCAGGCACTCTCCGGGTCGACGGTCGGGCAGGAGAGGTCGATGATGGTGAGCTGGCCGGGCTTGGATTGCCAGTCGATGCCGGAAGCGGTGTGCAGGACCTGCGGGGTGGCGTTCTTGTTGGCCGTCTTGCCTTTCTTCTTGCCGCTATTCTCGACGATGGTGACGGGAACTGTCTGGGTCTTGGCCATGAAGGACTCGAGGGTATCGAGACGCTGCTCGAGAGGCGCTCGTTGAGCGTCGGTCAACTCGGCATTTTCCATCTGCTTCCGGAATTCTTTGTAACTGAAGGCGCCGCCAGTCGCCTGTTGCTTCATCCGAAGATCCCTTAGGATACGCTTCACAATCTGCACTTGGGAAGGTTAGCATTGAGTGTTGTATACCAAGCTCGCACAGCAGCGTAAATCCCAAATACCATGGGGAAGGGAACAAGTCAGAAGCCCGGCGCTCGTATTCCTCACTATAGAGGTACAGTCGACTTGGGGTATTCGACTTTGTGATACGTCCGGTTGCCAAATCCGTTTTTCACAATGAGGAACACTGACGCCGAGCTACCCTTTGGTACTCCTGACCATTATATATAGTCATTGACGACCAGGAAAGCAAAAGTACTTACTATAGAGGGGCATGGCGCTTCCCACTTTGACTGCCATAAGATCCATCATCCTCTTGGTGTCGAGGCTCTTCTCACTGATACGCAGCTCTTCCACAACAACGTTGGGGAACCGGGAGTACGTCGCAGTGATTGTGGCGATATTGGTGGGCGCACACAAAACACGAACCTGGATCTTGGACGCAGTGGACAGGAACGCCGCCTCACAAGGGCTGCCAGCATTGTCGGCGATGAAGGTATCGTAGTGGAAGACGATACCAGTCAGGGGGTGCGGGAGCTCGTTTGCGGTTGAGGGAAGGAGGCAGTTCTCGAGGAGACAGGACAGGGTGTGGCTCTTCCCGGAGCCCTGACTGCCGCAGATGAAGATGCTCGAGGGGGCGGCCACGTTGTAGTGCACAATATCGCTGGGGGTTTCGGCGTTGCCGATGCCACCGAGGAGGCCGAACTGGGGAAAGACTTTGTCTTTGTCGGTGGAGAAGCGGGCGGCGTTTGTCCGGGCTGTCTCGGTGAGGATGGGAGTGTTCTTGATTTCGTTGATGTCATCTTGCTTGCTGCTACCCTGCTGGAGGAAGGCCTTCCAGCGGGTGATTTTCTGACCCTTGGCCATCCTTTCGGAGAAGAAAAGAAGTGAGTTAGCTAGGTAGACGAGAGAGATGTGAGTCGAGGCACGCAAGATACTTCAATGGAGTAAAATGTGGACGAGTGAATCCGTACCTGCCTTAAGGTCCAGGTTATGAAAGCAGCCGGGTGTTCAGCAGTCTACCTAGGTAATTGGCAACTTTTTGGCAGGCGTATTCTTTCGGTCTTTTCTTGCTGGCTGGGTTGGCGTGGGAGCGAAAGCAAACAACTGTTGCCATTGATACGCGAAGGGTGTGGGAGACAGCTTTAAAGAGGGCAGCGGGTCCAGAGATGTGCAAATGTGCCAGCATTCCAGGCGCTGTTCAGTAGAGTGAATAGCAAGCAAGCAGGCTTCAAGGTTCAAGTGTGAAGGTTTTGATACTGGCATTGTGTCAAAGAACCATCAACTGCTACCTGGATAGAAGGTGTCAAGCAGTCTTAGAGACTAGCAGGCGGACACATCGCTGTGAGAACGGTTCTATTTAGCAAAATTGTCGACATTATCAAGGCTATAAAAACGAGAGGATAGTCTTCTCCTAATAAAAATGGTCGCCTCCCCCTAGGCCCCTGGCAACTCTAACCAGGAGCCAGGCCCTGCGCAAGAAAAAAGGATGCTAACGCAAATGTATATATACTCCCACTGAAAGCCGAGAACAAGACACGGCGCCGGTTCGTCTTGATGCGCAGATCCGAATTAGCAACATACCGAAACCCTCCCCAGCCAGACACCAGCACCACCCGTAGTCTTGGCCCTCACACTCATCCATCCTAGAGCACCAAAGCCACAAACAGGGGCAGGCTCATGAAGAAGGCCAACAGGCTCATCATGGCGTTGACGTTGGCAGCGCCGGCCGTGACATACTTGGTGGCGGTCGCAGCGGCGTACTGGGTAGCGGTGCCACCGATGGCGCCGGCGGTGGATGTTGCAAGGCTGCCGGTGATGAGGGCGGTCACACCTGCAGCAGTCACAGTGGCCGGGGGCTGTATTTGTGTTAGAGAACGTCTGTATGATCAACAATTTCGGGAGAAAAGGGGAGCCGGGGGCACACTCACGCCCACAACAGTGCATCCGCAGTTGGTGACGGTGATAGTCTGGTAGGGAACGGAGGCCGTGTAGCAGATTCCGTTGATGGTGAAGGTCTGAGTCGTGGTGCAGACGGTGACGAAGGCATTCACAGTAGCGGTGATGATCGAAGTGACATTGACCACCGGGACAACAGAGACGGCGGAGGGGGGAGAGCTGATGACTGGCCTGAGCGAGCTCGTGGTCACGAGGGAGGGAGCGCTCGAGACGGAGCTGCTGGCACTGGGGCTCACGATCGGAGTCGAGCTGGGAATGGTGCTGCTGGGAATGGTGCTGATCGAGGGAAGCCTGCTAGTGCTGCTGGAAGCGGGCACGACGGGAGCCAGGGAACTGCTAGAGCTGCTGCTCTGCGCAATGGCGGCACCGATCAGGCCGAAGGCGGAGAGAACGAGGGAGCACTTCATCTTGATGGGCGAAGGCGTCGATAGAAAAGAGTGTATCGGGTGAGTGGTCGAAAAGAAAAGGAGGAGTGATTAAAGAGTGACGAGTAGGCAGAAGACGACCTTGGTTGAGCGATGGGGCAAAGAGGTTGGTGGACACAAGAGAACGCAGAGGACGGTTTCTTATACCTGAGCTGTAAGCTTTCTGACCAGCCTGATAGAATTCTTCGGCCTCCACGGGGTAATGAATGAGAGACCGGATTTGCGGGCGCATTGTTTCTAGAACGCGCCTCATGAGGCGCAGGAATGTGGAAAACGCGCTCCAGCCGCACGCATGTTCATTCCACCACCCGACCTCACGTCAACATCCCGAGCCCGAAAATCGTAATACACCCAAAGCTCGGTCGATCTAAGTCCCTGGACCTCTGGCTGTCTTGGTGCAATAATCCGGTCATTCCCGGGAGCTTGAGAATAACATTAGGGCTGCAAGCTGGACATGCCATAGGGCATCTTGTCCGAAGGATACCTAAGATCTTCTTCGGATAGTCAAAGAGTAGTGAGACACGAGCAAGTGAAGAAATCTTCTGCTCCCGTATCTTACGCTTTGCAATTTCACGTTGAGGCAGGCCATTCAAACCTCATTGAGCAAGATTTTTGGTGGCGAAGGCAATAAGGGTCACGATGCCCTCCACGCATCATACATCCATGTAGCTTCGAGGGCCGCGATGGACCATGTCGAAGTACACGATCTGCCAGACTCATGGAATTGCAGCAATCACTGTCAAGAGTCAGATGTCCATATGATTTTCCATACCTATCAGCCCATGTTGGGGCAGAGCTAGCCAGAGGAAAGAACACACATGTGTCTCAATACTACGTAATGTTCAAATCAGCCAGCTAATAAAAACAAATGGCTTGATCGTTTTCCACGAAATTTCCTCGGATTTAATTTTGCAAAGGAATCCGTCCCGCTTAGGTGCTACGTAAACGGCTCAAGGTAGGAGGAGGTGACCGAACATACCAGCAACAGTACCCACAGCGATTTGAACAAGTATGATCCCTATTACAGATAGCATCTGCTCCACTAGATCCCGGACGTTGACGAGGCTGTGGATGGGGTAGGCAAGTGCTCGTGACAGCCTTGTCAAGATTTCTCGTGGCCGACTGCTTCTTGATCTGGTTTGGGAGCCGTTTATAAAGACATGGAGGCTTTTCTTGAGGACAGAATCCTGTGCTAAGAGTATGCCGTAGTATCGTCAGCGAGTTCATCACCTTTCATCCAGCCAGCGAAGCCGGCCGTTCGATTGTGACCAACCTTGATCGCTTTTGGGGCTATCTGTTTTGTTGGGCTGAGCCACCAGTGTTCAAGCGAGGCACTTTAGCGCCGAAGACGGTCACTCCGTAAGACAAGATCGCGGGGCGGGATTTGGATCAGTTGCCGCTCCTTGTCAGTCTTGCGTCCATTTGCCATGATGGGATGGGTCAGCCCCATCACCACTCACAATGCCCACGCCATCAAATCTCATGATGGCCTGCGGCCGAACATGGCCCGGTCTCACATCCACGCCCATCCTCCATAGCCACCGGAAGAATGACTCCAATTTATCATCAACTTGACCACATACACATCTCCCATGGTTGTTTGTAATGTTCTTGTATTTCAAATTTCGCAACATCTGGCTTGCTTTTTTGGCATTTTGTGTGTCCCTCTGCTTTGCGCAGCAAGGTTGTCTCCATTGGCTCCTGAATCCCAAACGCCTCGCCGCAAAGATGATGGGGATGGGGCACTCATGCTAGCTCCTCCCCGACCACCAATTCCACCATTGATAAATTGAAATGCTCGCCCCCGTCCATGTCCGTGATGCAACGCTTAGAATTTACAGGCCGAGGAAGGAGAGACGTCTCCCCCACAGTGAAAAAAAGAAAACGCCAGGCATTGGCAGCTTGTTTGATCGGGATACAAAAGAAAAAGGTCCACGGTCAGTGGAGCGGTGATGGCGGATCGCCGCGATGTTTTTCCATATCCTCCACATGTACAAGTTCCGAGTCCTCTCTTCCACCACGTCTCCAGTTTGCCTGTCAGTCCCCATCGACTTCGTAAAAAATTAGCTTCCAACCATGACAGGTTCCGTCTGATTCGGCTTCAGGCTGGGATTGTCAGCCGAGTTGGGCTTGACCGTCGTCCTGCCTGAGATAGTGACGCTTCTGACGCGCTGGCTCAGCGGAAGCGAGTACTTCAAGACTCCCTTGATGATCAAATCGAACTCTTCCTGTATGATCTTCTCCCAACGTGCTGAGCCGTCCACCGTCCCATTTCCAGGCGTTCGAAGCCTGACTTCACCGGTGGAGGCAGAGACGCCCTGGTTGAAGAAGGAGCCTTCGAACGATAGGGGGCTGTCAAGTTGGCCGATGGTGCCGAGTCGCATGTTTGGAGATCTGTCGTCCACGGGATCCTTCCCATCGCCACCCCAGGTTCCATCGGAGTTCTGGCCGTCCTTGTGGTCGTGGTGGTAATACTGCGAGTCCGTGGCTGCATGTGGTGACTTGGCAAATACTTCGATATCTGCTTGATCCACGACCACCACCACGACGTTCGGATTGTGTGCACTCACTGACAGGTCGAACATGAGCTCCGTCTCACTGGCAATAACAGTATTGATGCTGACCAGTTCGACATCCGTCAGCGGCTGCGATGTTGCAAACATGAAGCCAATCGCCCCAGACACGACAAGCAGCAGCATGACTGTGAGAACGAGACAGCTTGCGAACCGATTAAGAATAGAGGGATTGCGATGATAACTTTGGCTCTCGAGTGCGCGCATGGAAACGGGCTGCCGACGGGCCCTCCCCGATCTGGCAGACCGCACGGATCCTGGAATGAGAGGTGTCCTTTCGTCGTCCGCCGCCGTGGTTTCGTCCATGTCATAACTGGCCGAATGTACCCCTCGCTTTCCTGTCGCAGCTAGCCTTCCAGCGTTGATAAACCTAGGACTTGGCGGCCCAGACGACTGTCGTGAATTCGCCGTCGCAAATTTCGAGCGCTGTGCAGTGCTATTGCTCACATGGAAGGGGGCCTCATTGTCGAAGAGGGACATGTGCCCGTTGCGGCCCCACCGTCCAAAATGATGATGATGTCCACGACTCGAGACTCTACTTGAGCCCGTGGTAGCCCGAACTGTGCCTTTGCTCTCGTCGTCTGCAGTTTGGGTTTCCGTTCCGCTGCTGTTGAAAGTGTTGACGAATTTCATGTTCTTCTTGGCCGCGCTTGAGCTGGCAGCCTCCATGATGTTACTAATGGAGCGCATGCCGTTCCTGTCGACTTGGCTGACCATTGAAGTGGCACTGGGTGTTCGGGAATGAAATCTTCGAGGTCGATCGGCGACATCTGGGGGATTAGAATCGTACACAAAAGTCTCCTCGGAGTCGGAGCTGTCGGCCTCGTCCACAGCGGTTGCGATTTTAGCCTCGAAAATGTCTGCTTTGGAAGACGCTGCACGAGCTTTAGTTAGCAAAATGCCCATAGTGTTCCGGCCACTTCGGATAGCTGGAGTAGAGGAACGCCGCGGGCTCGGTGAGTCATCATGATGTGGGCTTTCTGCACACGGTCGAGTCGGAGAGATCAGTGCATCCGTCATTGAGGAGACTGATCGCATCGACTGATGATGCCGTAGCCTTGGAGCGTGGACTGCTGATGGAAAGTATGCGGTCTCACCAGTACCAGACACGACGTTTGGTTGTTTCCGTGTCTTCCTTTTGTCTTTTCTTGGCCGTATTGTCTCAGTGCTCGCTTTCGCTCTGAGTGTGCCATTCGCACTTTCTTTCGAGCCGGCTGGAGCCAGAGACACCTGGGGAACCGATGCCACTGTTTCTGTTTCCACCGTCATATGATGCACGGATCCCTCTGAAGGTTTCGCTTTTGTTGTCTTGACTGACGCACTCGACTGACGAGACGCTAAAGCTGGGGGCACACTTGTCATGGCTGGTCTCCTGTCTGCCTTGACACTTCCACTTTCACTGCCGCTGTCGTTATTCGAGGCAGTGCTTATAGGATGATGCACCTTGTGCACCGAGAGATCAAGCAGATCGATGTGAGATCCTGCGTCGGAGGCGGCCCCGGCGCCGAGTTTTTCCATCATACTCTGCCGCCCTTGCGGAGAGGCCATTGGGCTGACTTCTTGGACTGTTTCGAGAGTAATTGCGCTGGTACTTCCGCTGGCCCCACGAGCTGCTGGTCGCATGCCAGGTTGCAGATGGGACTCGTCGCCTTCGGTATCGCTTTGAGTCGACTCTGATGGCTCCTGAGGTATCTGGGGCGAGGATCGTTGCACTTGGATGGGCGGTACCTCGGGTTCTTTTCGTGGAGCAGGTAAATTCGGCCGGTTCGGTGGCGGAGAGCGAAGTCGAGGGGAGACTGGCCACCGAGGAGACTCCTTGAGGTGCTCTGCGTTGATGGGGGATTTGAAAGGTCCTGAAGCGACGCGTGTGCCTTCAGTTAGAAGAGGGCCTAGTTTGGGGATCGGTCCGGCAGATATTTTGCCAGCGGACGAGGCAGTATGCGCCGTAGCTTTCGATAGTCGTGTCGGACTCGTGTCTGATGGGTTGGACTTTCGAATCTTCGGGGCAAGGGCAGGCGCTGAAGAGGCCTTGTTGGAATTAGAACGGGCCAAGGGCCTGTTTGGTGAGGGCTCTCGCGAGTTCAGAGGTGATGGTGGAGCGGTAGATGTCTGAGCTGGCGGCTGGGAGGGCTGATAGATGGAATCTGGCTTTATTGTGGAGGCGATCGATGTCTCACGGTTGAGGCGGGCTAGATCGGGTGCGCTCAAGGTAGCAGTGGGGGTGGCTTCGGAGTTGCCAGTCGCGCTGTTTGCTGGCATGTCCTGCGTATCCATCTTTTTTGAAAGGACGGATGACTGTTGCAGCTGTGAGGGACCATTCGACAAGTGCCGTGTGCACGGAGAAGAATACAATAGTATGGACCAGGTTGGATCGATTAGATTGCGAGGGTGGTTCTCAACAAGATAGAATGCGGGCGATGATTTGTCGCAGGTGGTCAATCATGGTCAGAAGCAAGCCAGATCTCAGATGGTGTGAGTGGTTCCTTGACCAGGAGACCTGTATCGTGGCCTGCGCTGATTCCTCTCTTGGGACGTGGTGGCCAGGCTGGCTTGCGTCGCGAGCGCCGTTATCCCCAGTCACCTAGTCCGGGTCTGCGTTGGGCTGCAGTGACTTGCGAGTTGATGTGGGCCGGCCGCTGGGGGTCCAACAACAAAGGACCCCAGGATAGCGCTGGGATGTAGAAGGAGGTGCAGCGGATCGTGTGTTTGCTATGGGGCGGGCTTTGAAAGGAAAGTGGATGCGTTTAACGAACACCAGTGTGTGCACTGTTGTCAGATATGTTGTCGTTGTTGATGAGTTCGGTTGCTCCGGGTGTTGCAGATGAAGTGCAGTTGTCAGTGCAGGTCGTGCAGGCCGTGATGAGGTCACTTTTCAAGGCCGATCCGACTCCCGCGAGTTGCGAGTTGTGACTGGCAAAGAGAGCGAGGGCACAAAAGAGGCGGGGGGATCGCTGTGCTGCTGTTGCAGCTGAGTAACCTAAGCGGCGTTGTACCACGAGTGACAGAGATGGGTCAAAAAGAGAGTCCCAGTGATCGCTTCGTG
Organism: Ophiognomonia clavigignenti-juglandacearum; assembly: GCA_003671545.1. Classification (NCBI taxonomy): domain Eukaryota; kingdom Fungi; phylum Ascomycota; class Sordariomycetes; order Diaporthales; family Gnomoniaceae; genus Ophiognomonia; species Ophiognomonia clavigignenti-juglandacearum. The sequence continues at coordinate 59,672 of PYFS01004668.1, read as the reverse complement.
TGCGCCGGGGCTGGATGGATTTGTGTTTGTGTTTGTGGAAGTCGAAAGTGACAGACCGGGTTGATTTTTGGATGTATTGAATCGAGAAAGTCGGGAACGGGCAAAAGTCACAGTGATCAACAACTGCTGTCTGAATGACGCTCCCAGGCTCCCCAAAGCTGGGGCCGTGGACGTTGGGCTGGACTCTCGACATGAACAGGGACATGGGCGTCCGGGATAGTGCCGCATACCCTCGCACCCCTGCAGAACGGGGCGGACAGGGGGTCAGCCACTTGAACCTTCAGGTCCGAAATGACCACGGGCCCCCCCCCCTCCAAATCCAAATTCCCGACCGCCACGCAAGGCTGCCAGTCGGTACTGAAGGTCACCAAATGTATCCCCGTATCTAAGGTTTTTGCCGTGTCATGGCGTGGTGTGTGCATCTGTGATGCTCAGAGAGTCCAACTACGGAGGATATGCCTCGGGAGAGGTCGCACGTTATTGACAACTTTGACAGTGTCGCGTGCTTTTTCTGCAGACAAGATTCTAGACGCATGATTTGCAGTAAAAACTCTTTCTCAAGCGGGAACAGCCAGAGTGCAAACGACAAGTATCCCTGCCTATTATCAAATGGAAAGTCCAAAACCACGAGCGTTTCTTCAGGTTTCGTAACGGATTTATTATATCTGCACCATACAATCCTTTGCACAAGACCAAGTCACCAAGACGGTATCAACAACTCATCGGCATCGGCATTGAAATGGAGATACCCGCGGTCTCACCACCTTTTCCGCTGCTTGGCTCGTATCCGTACTGTGTAGGTAGGTACTGTAAGGTTCACAGGTACTGGCTGGTACGGAGGTACGGAGATACCTGCCAACAGCTCCCGGACGTTTTACTCCCCTTTGGAAAGCGGGAGTGTCAGCACCGAAGCAAAAGGAAGGAGAATAGAAACAGGGGGCCGACGGCAGGGCTGAATTTGACTGTGACTCTACCACACGGAGTACAACAATGGACAGCGAGATCAAGTGCCTTCAATTTGTATTAAGGTCCTGCGTGAAAGTCTCCCAATCCCTTCTCCTGATTCACCTACACTAACAAGGACTTCTGGTACAGCCGTCGTGGCACACCACCATGAACTAATTGATGGGGGCCAGGCACATTGCACAAAAGAGGCAGCAAAGGCCCCAAAATAGGACCGTCATAAGCACCATGCTGATCCAACCGCAGACCGGACTGTCCAGGAACGGGCTTACAGGCCACATTTGCCAGGATGCAGTGCCCTTTTTAACACAACCTCTCTTTTATTGGTACTTACCTAGGTACGGAGTAGTCAAGAGTTGCATACGAAGCCTATTGCATCTACAGTATGATGGCGTTGCTTCGAAACGTGGCAATCCTTCAGGATTCCCATGCTGCCAGCCTGCCGTCAGTGTTCATCCAAGCACAGTCTCTACTGTAATGGCTGCTAGAACGACCGGGCGACCTGTCACGAGCAATGCCTTTCCGCGCCAATTCAAACATGGGCAAAAACAAGCCATATTATCTTCTGGAGATCGACTGCTTTGCTTACTGTATTTCGCGGGGTCAATCACATGCAGGAAGCCTGGAAGCGCGACATTCTTTCGTCATGACGATCGTTCTGCAGTGCCAGAGTGCCCACTCTATCTTTCTGAAGAGGAAGACATCTCGTCAGACTGGCGATCAGCAGTCAGAATCCCACCAAGGCGCCCGGCGTGCCGGTATGCCGGAGAAGCACCACTGCAGAATGACATTTGTCGGTTCCCACTTGAACAAACACCTTCCCCACGATTCCATCAACACTCCAGCAGCTTACCAAACCAATTCTCCGTACTGCTCCGTTAGGTCCGTCCGTACACACAAGCGAGCGGCGAATCGCGAGTCCCATCTGAACTTTAGTAAAAAAAATCTCATCCTTCTCCCCTCTTCGCTTCGCTTCGCTTCTGCGCCTCCTGCCTCTGCTCCTCCTCCCCTCCTCGGCGGAACATCTGCAAAACCCTGCGCCCGCTTTGTCCCACCTACAAGCGCAGCCTAGGTTGCTAGTTTGGACAAAACACGATCGAGCCGGCCGGCCGGGGACCACCCCAAGGTGGAGCTCTCAGCTCAGGATCAGACAAACGAAAGCGGCGACCGACCGCGAGCTCTATCGCACAGCCAAGAGTAGCGGTAAGTAAAAGTAGAGCCTGCTGAGCGATGAATTTCGTTTGGCGATCACAGACCCCGTGGCCAAAGTGCTGTGAGCGGGCTACGATTACAAGTTCATATGCGAACTGCCTGACTTGCGAACGATATGCCGTGATAGCGAAAGAATCCCAGATACGGCAGCAAGGACTCTGGGGTAAGGACAACGGGCCCATTGGGGCTTGACACGTGGAAAGAACCCGGGGTGGCCGGAGTAAAAAGTACCAGAATTCATCTTCTTCCAGCAATTCCCATCTCTCAACGCTGCTCGGTTCCGCAGGCCATCATAGGTCCCCGGCGGCGGCGGGCCTTATTGCCTCTCCATATTGAGGGTTTCACTATTGTCCGGGACTGCTAGTGGGAACAAAGTTTCTGGCGACTCAGGCACGGTAGGAACGCTCTCTCGGTGAAGACGATGTTACTCTACGGTACGTGCGTACAAAGTAAAAACGTACCTGGAGTCCCAAGCCACAGCCCGCCTCTTCGGACCGGACCTTTGCTCCAAAGCAAAGGCTCACCCACCCACCACCACCAGGATGCTCCTCGAGGCAGCTGCTAGCTGACTGCCTGCTGCGGTTCTCAGCATCAGCGGTGACCACCCACTCTCACCATTCACGACATGTACCGCCCACGTCCTCCATCAAGCCCCTTGGCGGTCGCCCTGGCCAGCCCCTTCGAAAGGCAGCCACCTGATGAACCGCACTACGTAAGTGGCTGAGGACGCGGACGGATCAGAAGCCCCAGCAAAACGCGGTCCTCCCCGGATTCCCAGAAGCCTCGGTCACGGGCCTCGGTGCTGTCATAGTTAAGTAGTATGCCCGGCTGTCTGTGCCCGCTGCTACGGTACCGGGTACCTAGCGACATGCCTGTCAGCGGTGCATTCACTTTCTGCTTTCCTGCAGAGACCGCTCACCTGCGCAGGAACCCGAGCATCTCACAGGCCGGCAGGCCGGGTTGCTGTCCACCCCCCCCACCCCTTTTGTCCTCTGGCTCATGGCGGAAGGTCGTGGTGCGTTTTTGCTTTTTTTTGCTGTTGGAACGTGGGACACACATCATGACCGCGAATGCTGCCTAGTATCTTTTTGGAGTACTCTCTATTTGGCTTGGTCGGGTCAGAGGTGCTGCCGGACGGTTGGCCAACGGCCAGTCCAGTCCTGAGGCCCTCGCTATTTACTGTAGGAGCATGATGAGGCTGTGCAAAGCCCAAAGACCATCCATCCCATTCTGTTCCGCTCGATGATTGTACCGATTGCCAAAGTTTGTATTCGTCGTTTGTGTTCCTCCGCAAGCGCACCGCGCCAGGACTACGGATTTAGTAAACCGACACAGCTCAGGTTGGCTACCCTTTTTCCACCTCGGAATTTCTCAGCACGGGCAATACTTACGACCAAACTTTTGGTTATCCAGTTGTCGACAATTGACCAGAGTCTCGAATGGATACCAAGTGCTGTAAGCTTTTATTGAGAATTGCATCGATTGTTGATGGTGGAAGTAGGGGTGCAAATCTGAGCTGTGTTGGTTTACTAAATCCGTCAGCCCGCGCGCCTGACCCCCACGCTGGCCACCTCTCCCCCCCCCTCCACCACGGACGCCAGTAGCCCTACCCACCTTGTCAACGTGAGACAAGCCACGATGGGAAGGGTGAGTTTGTTGTTCCCCGCGCACGGAAAGCTGCCCTCGTCCTCCCCTTCGTTGCTCTTCCCTTTTCGCCTTTGACAGGCAAACAATCCAGACCTAACGACCAATCAAACTCGCTGGAGGCGGATGAACGAAGACGTCGTGAGAGGTGAGACGCAGCGGGATCGCGGAGACGGGGACGGGTCGGGCTGACGTGCAAGCTAGGGAAACACCCAACAAAAGAAGCATATAGGTATGGTTGTTGGTGCCATCTGGCGGGCTGCAGCGCCCCAGCGGGGTTGGTTTGCCTTTGTGGCGTACGGTGGGTGGGCGTAGCTTGCTATAGGTAACCAGACGTAGTCCAACGTATAATCATACCGTGAATCTGTATTTCTCTTAGAGATCACCTGGTTTTATGGGGATGGAACCTCCAAGAAGAAGAGCAATAGGTGCTGAGAAAGAGAAAGTATTTGTGGTGCAACAACAGATCGGTTGCCATTTCGATGCCCTCGCAGCGCACAGTCCATATAAATCCCAATATGTACTCCGTATTTCAGCACGGATAAACATGACCGACCGACCTGAAGTCCTCTGCCATCGCCAATACGCTGGAAGAACAAGCCCATCGTATCACAACATTGGAAGTCCTCCCATACGCACATGTCCCCGATCACATCAAGGAACTTCAGCCAGGTACGATTAGCTGTATAGTTTCTAATCGTCTGAGACACCACTGGAAGACCAATTTCTGCAGTCATGAGCCTGACTGTCCGTATTCTCAGTGTCATTGTACCTACAGCTTCAAACATATGTCCATATGTACTGCCAAACATGGTTTGCAGGCTCCCCACAACCAACAGCGTAGAGTGTGTCATATCGATCCCCCATAACTAGTCTTTCGGCCCGCTCTTTGAGTTTGTTTTGTTCTCTCCAAAGCCAGTCCGGGCCACTATTCTGTCGTAGCAGCAATTCCTTCACCCGACGTGTAGACCTCCAAGGCCACGCAAAGTGTGCGTAGAAGCTGCCTAGGCCCTGTTTTCCATCTTTGCTTGTGCCCAAGTGCGCCGATGGGCCCACGATCTGTGCGTAGTTTGCCAGTATCATATCACGTTGCGCCTTGGTCATGTTCTGGCGTTCTGGAGGCGGGTAAGACTGTGTGTAAAAAAATGTCCGTCATGACGAGGCGAATTGTGAGGCCAGCAAGGTTCATCTTGTGTTTGATGGAATCTATAGTCTGTTCCCAGTCTTGAAGCGCAGCACTGCCTTTTCGAGGCCACATCTGCTGTTCATACAACTCCCAGGGATTAATATTCCGATTTGCCACCGTGCGGCTCCACAGACAGGATGAATGCGAATGGGCATGGGAATGGGCGGACTTGCAATCAACACAGAATCACTCAGGTCGCAACCTTAAGCACACCAGAAAGTTGCATGGTGATGGAAGTACTTGAAATTGTGGGCCATACGGTGGCGAACCGGAATATTAATCCCTGGGACTTGTATGGTGGAAAAACGAGCTCGAGATAATGCAGGTGGTGAAGACAATCGACGGGAATGACTTGCTGCCAGTTGTTCGTAGATATATAAGCCGTCCGGGTCGTCAACCTCCCGGGCGGGGATACAAGGGTTGCGCGTAGATTGGAAATCGTGGACTACGAAGCGGTTACATGAGAAGAAAACAACCTGTGAGTCCTTGCGAAGGGTACGGCAGATTAGCAATAGGGCCAAAGGAGGGGCCCAGCACCGACACGATGATGAGAAAGCGCTATGTCGGCGGCGGCAGAAGCAGCCGCGGTCCATCTTATCATCCTCTCGCGTAGTCCAGCAGTTGTCGAATTGACACCTGTGATGGATGTCAGAAGGGCACTTATTGCGTCGACCATATTGATGATAGCAAGGGACTGGGGCTATTGTGAAGACGCATCGATCTCTGGACCAGGATACTTCGGTGTAGGGTGTCACAAGATCAGTATATTCGAGTATACGAAGCCGTAGCTCGCGCGGCAGAGATAGTAGGCGGGATGTCATTGTGGCGTATGTCGATGTATGTAGCGTGGGTGGAGGAATGCCGCGGGCTCGCCAAGCAGCGTCTTGTGCCATCTGCTGCAAATGAGGGATTGGTGCTCTGCTGAGGCGAATGTGGCAGTCTTTGAGCGGCGAGAGGAGAGCGAGCGGCGCTAGAGCGATATCGGCCACACATGGATCACCTGGAAGGATGTCGCATATCAGAGAGACTTCGAGAACGAGTGAGGTGATGTGTGACGCCAAATGGCTAATCGTGCTATGCCAGTCAGCAGCACTCTCGTTGCCGCGAGACCAGAAATCGACGGCATCGAGCGAATGGGGAGGCTCTTGGTCGTGAATGTCCCAGCATTTAGACCGCCCAATTTCTCTCTGTGCTTTGGAACACGAGGTATCGTCGAGGATCGAGGATAATCGTCAGGCTGGTCAGGAGACCAAGAGAGCGTGGCGTAAGAGCTCGCAGCGGTGCAAGAGACTGGTCGAACATGCAGTGGGCCATAAACTTTTTGTTGGAGTACAGCATTGTGGATGCTTCCTTGTAGATTGTCTGGCACGAGACGAGAATTCCGTGGAACCTGAGGAATCTGGGATATATTTCGGCGTGTCTATTCAGATCGAACGTGAGAATGGAAGTCAAGCCAAGGTCGAGATAGATTTGGCGCCTGACAGACGGTGCAAGACGCAACAGAGAAGATTGGGGACGCTGTGCAGGTTCGTGTAAGGCTCCGTGACCGCGAGTTGGTTGAAGCCCAGCCATTATAGTGTGATGGGAGATGCATCCTTGTCGTGATGATCATGGGTACGGTTGACCGATTCTGCGACGAAACGAAGGGTTGGCGAGCAAGTCCATGACAATTTGGGCGGCGCGGTCTGGTGTGGTCGGTCGCGTTGGGTGACAGGCAGCAGCGGCACAGACGCGCATGCTGTCACCGAATCACTGCTTGTCAACATGAACGCGATCTTGACACCGGAGTGTCCTTCGAAGAGTCACGGAGTCTGAAAGCCGAATACCCAAAGTCGAATGCGGGAAACTATCGTTCTATAGATAATGTCCCATGGGCAGGTATCATGGGTTGACTGCACAAGTGTCTTTTTGTGTATCTGGCTCTCACGTTAGCCTGCATCTTCACAGCAAGGACTCCTGGCACCGAGATTCCCTTTTGTACCTCTGACCGAAGCTGGGCGTTGGAAATATCATGCACGCAGAGTGAAGGACAGCACCACCGGCCCCGGGGGAAACACTCATTACACAGCTCTCGCTCTTTCTATCTCAAGCTACATACAGCCGTGGGCCTCGCCGAGCCCGTTCTTGGAATGACAACCTTGATCCCTGATGAGAATGAAAAGAAGACAATCCATAATTGATTCTACCTACTGTACTTCATAAACTGGACGATTGTCATCGACTCGACTTTCTTCGACCACCGACCCTCATTCGGGAACGAGCAAAAGAGAGGCCGCTGCCGTCAGTGGGTGGTGGAGGACCGAAAGCGACGATGATGAACAAACGCGGGGGTATCCTATCCCATAGACAAGCTGCCTGTACCGGCATGTGTTGTATGTAAGAGCAGGCAAGACTAGAACTCCGATGCGATCTTGGCCCCGTTCCTTTACCACTTTCCCGGACACACATTAGCGAGGTAAACAGATGCCGAAGTAGAAAGATTGTTGTCAACCGACGCCAGGACGGTTGAGAAATGCATTCTAAGATGATAGCCCGATGTTGAAACCGTAGTCTGATGCTTTGAGGCCTGTGCTCAGTATTCATACTGGTCGTGATTTAGCATGGTCGTATTTCCGGAGCGAAGCATGTGTGGACTCGTTATATCATATCGCGCGGATGTCGAATCCTCGTCGCGGGCGGAGAAGCAACGCAGTATTGCTCGTGGCGAAGACTGCGCTCTTACTCCTTGATCATTGACTCCCTGGGCGAGATAACGCCGCCCTCGTCCTTCTTGGCTCCAACACCAGCAAACCACCCTCCAATCCAGCTCTGCCTCTTGTTCGCAGCAGCCTGCGCCTCGTCCTTTTCCTGCACCAATCTAAGGGGCCGGGGCTTGTTACCGGCGGCGAAGGTCTGCGTGACCTTCTTCTCCCGCGGGGGGCTCTGGTTCGGCGTGCTGCTGATCGTGTCCTTGTCGTTGACCATCGATCCCGAGTCGCCGCTGACGCTCGATGTCTCGGAGCGCATGCTGCCAGGGAAATTGCCCGGGACCGAGGCGGCCGTAGCCCCAGACGCTTGGCGCTCGCGCTGCTGTGAGTTGAAAAAGTCCTGGGACGAGCGCAGGGTTGGGGATAAAGGGCCGTTTGGGCCCTTGTACATCTGGTTCACGACCGACGCGGCTGCCGTGTACTGCTCGCTCATGGGTCGTGAGCGTCGGTTGGACTGCGCACGACCCAGGCCGATCGGGATACTAGGTGCCGTCTCGGGATTCGTGTGTGCACTGTTAGCCAGAGGCATTACCGACATGGGACGGCGCTTAGCTGCGCCTGCTGTGCCTTGGGAGTTGCCAATGGCCATGGACTTGGCGCGCTCGAGGACAGAGTGGCCTGAGGCCTGAGGAGGAGGGGGCAAGTCTTTGTTGGTGTTGGGCTTCTCGTTACCACCCTCGGTCTGGTCGAGGATGTGCTCGAAGTTGTCGTGCTGAAGAAGGCGCTCGATGATCCTGTTAATATATAGCGTCAAGGCCTTGTTCTGGTCCTTCATGGACCGCACCTCAGCCTCGAGGCGGCGAATGAGCTCGGATTGTTCATGCTCTTCGCCTTCGGAAGCATCGTTCAGTTCATCGGCCAGACTGGCGCCCGTCTTGCCCTCAAGGGCAGCCAGAGCGTCTTCGTTGGCATGATTGCCACGCATGTAGCTGAAGTCGTCCCTTCCTAGGTCGCCGCTCAGGGTCTTCTCCTGCAAAAGCAGCTGATAGCTCTCGTTGTCCTCCATCAAGCGAGCGTTGGCCATGCGAGCCTCCATGAGCTGTCGCTCAATCTCCTGCAATCTGCCGCCGCCCTGATTCTCAGACTCCACAAGCTTAATCTGGGCCTCTGCAAGTTCCAGCCGGAGAGACTCGATAAGCTTATCCTTCTGCAAAATCAACTTGGACTGATTGCGGGAGTCGCTGCGTGATTCGCTACGTTGGACAGAAGCGGGGGGTGCAAAACTGCCGCCCTCGACAGACGGGGAAGCTATGGCTAGAAACAATGGTCAGATTCTGATGTCGCTGGAAGATGTGATCGCGGACCAGGGATAGACAGTCTGTCATGTACATACCTGATCGCGAAGACCTCCCGTCATCATCGGAAGCCATTTTCAACTGGTTGAGCTGGTCCTTTAGCCGTGCAATGACCATCTGCTGTTCTTCCTCTCTGTTGGCCATCTCTTCCTTCTCCTTGACCATAGAGGAGCGCTCCGCTTCATATATGAGCTCTGTCTCTCTGATTCTGCGGCTGGCCTCCCTCGTCTCGTTCCGAAGGGCTTCTGCTTGTTCCTCAAGTTCGTGGCACTTCTCCTCGTACTTGATCTGGTCCTTGGTAACGTCGTCGAACCGCGCCTGCAAGACCTCGGCCTGTTTCCTGTATTCGTCTGAAGACATTTCCGCTTTGGATAAGCGCTCCCTCAGATCGTCCAATGCGGCGATATTCTCAGCACGAACAACCTCCTCTTCCTCAAGGGACGAGACGTTTGTATTGGAGCCATTGGCGCCGGGCGGGAGGAGCGATTTCCTCCGTTCTCCAGCTGCTTGGCGGGCAGAGATGGGCGCGCCAGTGCGAAAGGACCGTGTCCGAGCATGACTCCCGGCGCCGGGCCGATCGACAGGATTGCTACCGTTGGGAGTGGACGATCGAGGCGTGGCTCGCGACGTGGAGGACGCGGACGCGGATGTCGTCGAGCTGGGGTCCCGACCCGTGACGGGGTTTTTTTTTGCAGCAATGGTTGACATGGTCGGGGGCTGTGTTTGTTGCTTTGAGATGTCGGATGCTGAGTAAATTGGGCCGATCGGCTGGGACAGAGGAGGGAAGGGAGAGGTGTCGAAGAGGGGAGTTGAGGAAAACCGCGAGTTGTTGGCCAAGTCGTTTATAAACGATGGATGTGGGAAAGATGTGGCAGCGAGCGGTGAGTGGTATGGAGTGGGATGCAGTCGGGTGCAGTGACCTGGGTGGTACCTGAACCGATGAACAGAGCGGAGAGCGCCCTGAGAGCCCGCTGTCCTGTTAAATGTGGATCACTCTGGTCAACAAGTCAGGGCAAAAGGATACGCAGTAGAGAGCGGAGAGAAAAGAGGGCGTCTAGCGCGGCGACATTGCTTTGCAGCTTTTGAGAATACACAGTAGGTAGGTGGGATGTTTTGATGACTGCCGACTGCTTGTGGAATGATGTGCACCTTTGGGGCACCTAGCAACGGGGATATTCTTAGAAACAGGTGGCGTTGGTTGGATGTTTGAATTGCATAGTCGCACATGAACTCGACTCTGCTGTACTATGACTGAGACACCAGCGGACACTTGATATCCACGGGCGTTGATGGCGCAAAAAGCAAGCGGGAGAGTGCCCACTTCAGGGTTGACAGGGGCTTGCCCCAGAATTATTGTTAGCGCATTTCGCACCTATACTCCACTGTACGGAGCACCGGCTCCTGCAACTGCACCGCAACGTCCCCTAGATTCTTCTCATCCCTTTTCTGCACCTCGCGGACACCGTTCCGTGCAACCACGATCTTTGAATTAGTCAAACTTTTCAAGAAGTCGAGATACAGCACCTGCACACCGTGATTTATCATTCGTATAAAACGAGGCGGAGGCAAGCATGGCAGCGCGGCTGGGCTTTGGTCTGTTCCTAAGTTCATCATGCACCAGAATGACATGCAGCCTTGACTCGGGCAATTCATACGCCTACAGCTCTCCGCGCACGAAACAACGATTGTTCATCAGCTTGAACTTTCCTGTTCGCACACATGTCTCCCCTGCCTCCAGAAGAATACCGTCTGGATTCTCCAGGTTGGCTTGATATCTCACAGCAGCTGTCATCCAAACCCGAGGTTATGGGTGGCAAGGCTGCCCAGGCCGGTAGACTCAAGTCAAGCCCTACCAAATTGATCAACAACACAGCCAGAAATGCGTCGCTGAAACCGGCGGCCGAGCCCCTACGCGAAAGTTCGCGGTCATACGAGCAACATCCTAGCTCGTCGTGCTGTAGGAATCGACGTCTCATCATCTGAACTCTAAGATGGTCTGCCAGCCTTCCAAGTTGGCTTCTAGAATGTCCATCTTGTTGAAATAGTATAGACTCCGAACACAGAGTCACAGACTACAGCCTGCGTTTCAGCGCCTGCCAACCGCGCCGGCCCTTCAAGAAACCCTTTTGCATAAACTCTCAATGTCCAGTGCTGCTGGGACCGGAGATTTGAAATGGGGGCCATCGGAAGGACGGTCCTCTTGAGCGGTCGGCCCAATCTCCATGTTAATGCCTACCAGATTAGTGTAGATCTTGCCGGAGTATCCCAGGAAGATGTTCGGCAGGCCAATAGCGGTGTCACCGGACAAGTGACTGGAGACAGAGTCATCCACAGTTTCATGGGTTAGGTAGGGAATTGCATGATCCAACGATGCGGGCTTGGACCTGAGGATGGACCGTGTACCACGTTCCGTCATGGCAACTTGGTTCAGTAATCAAACATGTTTCTGTAAGTGTGGAAAGAGTCGATATGTGCTTAGGGCCAAAGCATTGCGAGTTACTGTGCCAGCCCGCTCTGTCTGTTGCTATCAATTGCCACAGTGAGGTTGCTACCATATTCCCCAATCTCGTGCAGCCTCCGGACACATTTCTAAAGACTTGTAGTATGGAATCCACCGGCTATGATAACGCTTATGCCGAAAGCGAGTTCTCTTCTCACATCACTGTACCATGAGGTGTGACCTTCGACTTGCAACTTGGAAAGCTCTCTTTGCATCCTCAGAGACTCCGACCAACGTCGAAGCACATCACATTACAGACGGAGCCAGGCCGTCCTTCCAGACGGGTTTCCTCGACCCTTCTCGAATCCAGGTGTCAGACGTTCACGGAACGGATCTGTATGCCAAGCTACCCTGTGGGCGGCCAACGAAATGACCCTTTACAGGCAACAGCTCATCCGTTTTGCCTTCTCCTGGCAGTGCTTGATCTTGGTCAATGATGGAAACTGATGACTTGTGGTGTCGGGTCATTGAAGGTTTCGGCTCTACTGTACATGGTGAGGTGGCATTTGCGACTCGTTGGCACGACCTTACCTCCTCGAGGACTCGAATGCATTCGCAGCACTGTGGCTGCTCGACTGATGCAGACAGCCCGTGTCTTGCTGAGCGTGGCCATGTTAACCGTAGGTTGAGATCACGGCGATGATCGGGATTAGGGCGTCTTCCAGCAAGAGGAGACATCGCTGCCCACCTCCATCTAGGTAAATCGTACCACCAGGGCATGTCTTGGGCTTGACTCTTGATGGCAGTCCGGTGGCCGTCCAGGGTTGGCTACGAATTCAGCGATATTGGCACACCCAGAGGTCGATGCGGTTTGCTGAGTAACATAGTCCCAGTCATTCGCAAAGATACAGCCTTGGATGATGTGCTCGGTCAAGATGGCAACGCGGCCTGATGGATTGACGGGCAGGATGAAGCCTCTCTTATGACGCTATAGAAGGGCACCGTCAAGGCTCAAACGCCCTTTGACGTTCTTGTGACCGTCCACTGACGGCCTGGTATCATTTCCCTTGTAGCAAGACTTTTGTATTCCCGAGCTAAAATCCACCAACCCTTATTTGTTTGGCATTGCATTGCCTCCCTGAACCAAGCCGAGACGCCGTGACCATCACTTCGTGAATGAGCTTCCTTAGGCAGGAGTGTTGAGTACTCTACTGGACCTGCTCGCTGCTGAGGATGTCGGAGTCACCGGCGTCAAGGATGGCCATGGTGGAGCAACGGAAGAGCTTACCGCAGGCGGTACCGAGCTCGATCTGTACCAGGGAAAAGAAGGCGGAAATGTCAGCTCAAATTGTGTACCCTCCAGAGAGAACAGGTCTCGCCTTCGCTGGGCTGGAGAGGCCGTGCAGAACGAGCGCGATGCAAGTAACTGCTAGCCTCTCCCGAAGAAAGATTGCATGTGCATGTATGTACTCACGTTGGTTCCTCCGTAGTGGTGGACTGGGGCCTTGGACAGCATGGAGTAGTACTCCAGCTCAGACTTGCGCAGAGGAGGGGTGTTGCCGGAGATGAGCACCAGCTTGGCCTTGCCGGAGCGGAGGGCTGTTTGTTCATTTATTGTCAGTCCGCGATGCGTTATTTCGAAAAATGCGGAAAGAGGGAGAACTTACCCTTGAGCGTGGACTTGTAACCCAGAACGACCTTACCCGACTTCATCACAAGTGCGAGACGGGAGTTGAGGGTGTCACCGGTCTTGGTCTTCTTCTTGGGGGCCATCTTGACTGATTTGTGATGATTGATCTGGGGGGAAATGGAGATCGATCTGGCGGTTGGTGCTGGTCGCGAGAGAGACGGTCGGCAAGGTGAAGACGGCACGAATTTAGTTTTGGCAGGTTTCTCACGGGTCACATGGAGATAAGATAAGCACGGACCAGGTCGCTCGCTTAGTAAACTTAGGGCACATCACAGTGAGTCTGTATGATGCGGGCCGGCCACTGACCAATCCCAGCGCCTGAAGCCGCCAGTTTCCCGCCTTCCTAGGTGGATTTCAAAGCACCAGGGTCAAACAAATACCTGCCGGACCGCCCTTTTCCTCCAGACACCAACAATCAAGCAACGAAGCGACCCTCGAACGACTCCCCCGTTAACGATTTCATCAATCCGTCAAAATGGCTCGTCGTCCCGCCCGTTGCTACCGCTACTGCAAGAACAAGGTGAGCACAAATCCGTCACCGCGAAAAACCACCCTGCATTGGAAGGATATTGGTCGGGAAGCGAATCGATCTCGAAGAGTCTGCAAACGATTTCCATCGACGACAACGACGCATAGCGAATTTCCATCACACTGCGACACTTATCCGACGACTTCCCGCAGCGAGATTTGCGACCAGATGCGACTTTATTCGAAATGGAGGCGTTTGCAGACTTGGAGGCTGATCCAATTTTCTTCCCGAATCGGAGCACCCATTCGAGACTTCTCAAGGCGCATCTACGTACTTGCCCAATACAAATGCTAACATGACCTCCTCGCCAGCCCTACCCCAAGTCCCGGTTCAACCGTGGTGTCCCCGACCCTAAGATCCGCATCTTCGATCTCGGTCGCAAGAAGGCTACCGTCGATGACTTCCCTCTCTGCATCCACATGGTGTCCAACGAGTACGAGCAGCTGAGCTCCGAGGCTCTCGAGGCCGCCCGTATTTGCGCCAACAAGTACATGGTCAAGACCACCGGAAAGGAGTCCTTCCACTTGCGCGTCCGCGCCCACCCCTTCCACGTTGTCCGTATCAACAAGATGTTGTCTTGTGCCGGTGCCGATAGATTGCAGACTGGTATGCGTGGTGCCTGGGGCAAGCCCAACGGCACTGTCGCTCGTGTCAACATTGGTCAGATCATCATGAGCCTGCGTACTCGTGACAGCAGTACGTTGCAAACCTACACTCCCGGCATTTCGGTTGGGGACAACCATCGCTGACAATCTCCCTAGACAAGCCCGCTGCTCTCGAGGCCCTCCGCCGCTCCCAGTACAAGTTCCCCGGTCGCCAAAAGATTATCATCTCCAAGAACTGGGGCTTCACCCCTCTTCGTCGCGAGGAGTACCTGGAGAAGAAGGCTGCTGGTCGTGTCAAGGTTGACGGTGCCTACGTGCAGTTCCTGCCCAACCACGGTCCTCTGGAGTACAACATGAAGCGTTTCCCCGAGGCTTTCGAGGCTTAAGCGATGGAACGTTTCTTCTCTTGTTGTGCTTGCATGGACATGGCAAAACAACCGTCTTGCATTTGGGATCTGGGCTGGCGTCACACAGGGTTTTACTGAAGTGGAAACTGAGGAAGGATTGCGTTGATGAACCAGGGGTATACTCTTTGAAGAGAAAGAGGTAGCTTTGCAGCGCGAGAAACGCAAATCGGGTTCTGATCCACACCAAATCACTCAGGCTTTTCCAACAGGGCAGTTATGGTGAACATGCGGTCCGGTACATGATTGCCCTTTAGATGCGTGGGGGTACCAGTTTAACATGGCGTCATTCCGTGGAACGTTTGTGCTCATGCCACATTGGGATCAGGGAGACTCGTGACAACTCTGAGCAGCAGACCAATTACTTGTGTCCACGAACATTCCCTCCTCAACGCAAGAAGTCGGATACAGTCAGCTGGCCTTCCCTTCCCGAGACACCGATACTCGGGCGCTATTACTTAGTCCTTTCACGGGAAGGGCGATATTACTGACATGCTGTGGCGGGAACTAAATGCTGTTACACCTCCAAAATTTTGGGCAAGTTTCCCAGCAGTCTTGGGTGGCAGCTTGTACACTGCTGTCAGGCACGTACTCGTGACCAGAAGCAGTGACTTCATCCCAATCCACAGTCTGTCAGCCAGGGCCTTGATTTTGTCACTGTACTCGGTACCTAGGTAGGCTATCCCAGGAGCACCGTCTTCGGCGGCGGGCGAGCGTTCGTACGAGTAAGTTGAAAGGCATACCTGCGCAGGTGGCGGTTCCGGTTCGGCTTTCTGGAATGATGGATTTGGGGTGTTAGAGTGCTCGGGATGTCAACGCTCGGGATGTCAGCGCTCGGGATGTTCGGCTCGGGATATCAAACCAAGTACGTCTACATACGGGGGGCACGTTGTCATCGCTGGCACAAGAAAGCAGACCGCCTTATGCGCCAGGAAACCGCGACCACATGGTAGGTACAGTATTGAGTAAGTATGATGGTGTATTGTCAAAGGCACCGATGCTCGCATGACACTGTGGGTCCGCTGGGATGGCAAGGCTGGGAGGCTGACAAGGCTGACCCTTCCCGCCAGCGATAAGCCAGGCCCGGAACCGCAGGACTTCAAGAATTAGCTACCACAACCACCAAAGAAAAGGCTGGCGTACTTTATCGAATGATTTTCGCTTTTTTTTTTTCGTGTCGCAAAGATGACGGCATGAGCTGTGGTGGGGTGGCGGCAGCAAGATGGTGTTGTGCCGTGAGATATGCTTTGTGCGCCCGAAGCAAGAACAGACATTCACTGAAGAAGGGAAGGGTTCATTGATGTGGTATCAAAGAACAATTATACATAAGCTTTCTCGGGATTTGCTTTGAACAGCACTGCACAACCTTCATCTATAAGTCCAGGAAGGCAGGAAGGGCAAACATTGAGAATGCAGAGGACTGATTATGGGTGTAGACAATAATGCGTCATTCATATGAAACATTAGGCTATGGATTAGCTGCTTCTACAGATGGGATAGGTGTTGCTGACATGAAGCATAGTGCCCTTTAGCCAGAGGAAGTTAGGTAGAAGCACAAGCCCCATTAACTCGGAGTGCTATCCCGCCAGTGCCGCCCTGCACATGTTCAGGTTGGTGGCTTACCGGAACTACATTGTCCTAGTACCATGGGGAGCTCAGAAGAAGCAAGCAAACCGTATTCCTTTTCCATTTCCCCCCTCAAAGATTGCTGCTGCTGGCAAGGGGCTCAAAAGGTCTGAACAAGGACCTGTGCTGTTGTCCTGTCCTGTCCTCCCACGGAATACAGGTCTTTTGGCCTTTTGATCACATCATCATCGGATCCGATCAGGAATCCCCACCGAGTTTCGCCTCATCACTCTCCCACACTTCCAGACTTCCCTACAAAGCACGACTCTTGACCCTTCCGAGCCCTTTACTGTGACTTACTCATACCCTTTCCCACAAGCACTGGTATCAGTGACCAAGACCTCTGCCAGGCTTGAAGTCAGGCTTTCTCAGCAGATATACTTTCGAAGTGTGCCCGGGTTCCTCCGACGTCACCACTTAATAAGGACCCTTATACGCCGTACCTAAGGGACGCATGGTACCGCGTGTCTTGCCCAGTATCGTTTCAACACGCGCACCAAGGTACCTACCTACTTACTGGCACACGACCTCGACCAACTCCCTTCCTTCGGGGACTGTCGTTTGCACCTCTTCATCGCGCACAGCCGGCGCATTGCGAGCTCTGGCGATTCAGATCCTGAATTCAAGCATTATCAGTTGGCGTGGCACGAAGCACGCATCGACCAGCCAGCGGTGCATGCAGCATGCTATCAGCTAACCGTTTCTAAGCCCGTGCTGCACACTCATCACCAACACCCGCGCCATTCTTTCCCCTTCGACCTCTCACACCACCTTGCACGACAGACAACCCTGTCTGTCGCCGATATACAAATCCGACACACATCCTTTCTTCTTCATTCAGCTTCTGTGCTCTTCGACTTGCGACACGGACTTGCGCCGCCTGTTTCCTTGGACGGAACCGCCCAGTGCCCTGTCCTATCTACGCAACCCACGCCTTATCTGTCTGTATCGGGCCACAACCCCTCCATTGTAATTGCACCCATCCCGCCATCCTCTCACCACCCAACGTTTCTTGAAAGCTATCAGCGCGACTTTTCGCTCAAATATTTCCCACCATGGCCTTCCATCAACCAACTCGACAAATCTCCCAGCGAGTTGTTCGAGTTGACCCGACCTCCTCAGAGTCCGAAAGTCGTGTAACCGCCCCACTCGACCAGTCTCGCGACGGTTCGCATACGTGGGTCCTCTTCTCCCCTGCCACCGATGCCGGAACCTCAACCTCGTACCTGTCTTCCCTCCAAGACGACCAGCCCACCCCTGGAAGGTCAAGGATCAGCGACTTAGGAAGCCTCCAGACCATCGCACATTCCGACGGTCTTCTCGACGATCCGCCCCACGCTGAAATCGCCGAAGACGACGAGGCTATTGAGGACGATGCAGAGCTGGACAGCCTAGACAGCCACCTCCCCGAGTTCATACACCAAGGCGGACTGGCGCAGTCGAACACGATATTACCAGGTCATGATGGCATGGGAAGCTTCCGGGTCGACAGCCGCGTCTTGGCGGCCGACATGCAGGAGCAAATGTACCAGTTCGAGCGCTACAACCCGCGCCGAGTGAAGCGGCGGCGAGAAAGCTTAGAGCTAGGCCAGCTCGCGCTCGAAAGCGAGGAGTCGCAAGAAGCCGCCCGCAGGCGCCGCATCGAAGACTGGCGCCTGGAGCAGAGCAGGCTGCTCCTCGAAGAAATACAGAAAGAGACCCGGCGCCGGCGCGAGTCGACCGTGTCGGCCCTGACCAACCGGCTGCGCCGAGGCAGCCAAGCATCCATCGCGGAGTCAGAGGCCGAACAAGCGGCCTTAAGCGCTGTCGACGGCGACACCGGTGGCGGTGGTGGTGCAGCATCATCCGTCGCCGCCGGCACCGAGTGGCACGACCAAGACGCCTCGGAACTGGCCTGGGGCTCTGCCGCCGCCGGCGACGATGACAACGACACAGGCGTGTGGTCGCGCATCACGCGCACCGTGATCCGCGACCTCATGGGCATCGACGACCGGCTGCTGTCTGTGCTCCTGGGCGAGTCGCTGCCCGAGGGCTTCGACCCGGACGCCGCCGACGACCTCTCCACCACGCCCAAGGCCTCCGCGCCCGCGCCCGCCGTCGCCGCCGCCGAGTCCTCGTCCTCGTCTTGGCAGCTGCGCGTGCTGGACCGCATCGCCCGCGAGCTCGGCCACCTCGTCACCCAGCTGTCGGCGCACCCGCACCCGGGCGCCTTCTCGACGTACGCGCGAATGCAGGCCCAGCCGCTGCCGTACGGCGGCTTGCCTGTGATTCCCGAGACTGCTGCTATGACGTCCGTCGAGGAGGAGGAGGATGCCGCCGCCTTACCGGCTGAGGCAGGCCAGCATAGCAGCAACAGTCCCAGTGGTGCCCACCAGCAACAACAACAACAACAACAGCGCCGCGCGTCGTCCTTCTCCCTCGTCGAAGAGGGCAGCGCCGCGCCCACGCTGCCGCCGTTCCAGCCTACCCTGGATGGCATCCCGCACAGCCGGCCCATGGACATCCCGCACAGTCAAGCTACACGAAACAGCAGCGCCGCCGACGACGCGGGCGGCGACACCTTCACGCAGCAGGAGTGGGAGCAGGACCTGGACATCAAGCTGGTCTTCCGCTACCTCCGCAACCGCTTCACCTCCTCCCGCACCGCCACCCCGTCCTCCTCCTCCTCCTCCCAACAACAACAATCGCCATCCCAGCAGAACGCGCTCTCGCCCGAGGTCGCCGCCGCGCGCGCGGCGGCGCGCGTCCGCGCGCACCACCCGCTCGTGCACATGCACGCGCAGCGCCGCAAGAGCTTCAAGGTCGGCGGCGGGCCCCTGGTGCCGAGCCACCCGCTGCTGCACCACCTCCACCACCACCACCACCACCACCACCAGCAGCAGCAGAAACCGCAGGCTGTTGTTGTTGGTGGTGGGGCGGCGGGCAGCTGCGCGAGCCAGAGCACGCGCGGGCGCAGTGGCGGCCGCCGCGGCAGCCAGAGCCTGGTGGGGAGCAGCTCGCGGCACTCGAGTCGGCATTATTGGGATATTGGCGGCGGGCCGGCCGCCGGTGGGCTGGGGGGCAGTGTGTGTAGTGGGAGCTTGATTGCTAGTACGGGGCCCATGGGGAGTTGGGGGGAGGTGTAGGGAGGGAGAGTGGGGTGTGTTGGATGGAAGGGAGTGGTGACGAAGCTGATTTAGTGCTTGTATTTTTATCATGGGCTGAGGGAACACGGTTATGTCTTGATGAGGCGTATATGGATGGGTGCATATCTCTACCAAACTCTACTTTTGCTATGTCAGGGCTGGAGGGTCGGATGGTAAGACGGTAGGGGCGTGATGGGGGTACATTTACCATGGGAATCATTATATACACATTAGCATCTATCACATATAATTGGAGGGCAACTTGAACGTACCTGAGTATTTCGATGTACTCTGTATACGTTCCGTGGACTTGTCACTTTAGGCTCTGTATGGCATCTGTGCCGCGCGATATCGCGAAAACAGCAAGTGAGCTGACGGAAGCCAAGTAATGTTCGACAAATGGTACTATTGTGCTTAATGCTCTCTGGAAATTCGTGTCTTTCTATAGTAACGCCCACCGTCGTCGAGGTATCATAAACCATACGCCACGTAAACACTTTTCGCCCCGAACGCCTTTCCTATTAAATCCCCCCATGATGAAACCGTTGTAAATGCACCTTTTCCTCCTCGTTTGCAAGCCACAGTCGCCTATGCGAAGTGTATGCTCTCACGGTTGAACGCATACAAGAGCTTCAAGAAATCATTCTCCTCCAGCTTGCCGGCGCGCTTGTCCGCCAATTCCGTAGTCTCCAGAACCTTGTCGATTTTCGATCGTACCAACTCCGCGACACGGGTCTTCTTTTGTCGACTGGGCGTTTTCGCAATGGCATCGCCCTGCTGCTCCTTGAAGAAACCGGGCAGATCTTCATCACCATCATCATCTCCGTCGTCGCCGTCGCCGTCGCCGTCGTCAACGTCCATAATGCCGCCCCACTCCTCCTCCTCCTCCTCTCCTTTATGTTCCTCCTCATCATCAACGTCCATAGCCCCCGCCTCGTCGTCTTCATCTTCCGCCAACGCAGTGTCGTCCACCGCAACGTTATTCAGCGCGCACCACGTCCTGAAATTCTTCTCCAGCATCGAGCGCACCTCCTTCGTGCCGAAGCTCGCACGGATGGTCTTGTTCTTGCGCGAGAAGACAATGCGCAGCAGGCCGTCCCACTCGGCCCAGCTGACGGCGGGGCGGTCTTTGCCGAGTTTGGGCTCCATGCGCACGACGGAGGACTCGACCTGCGGCGGGGGCCGGAAGTTCTGCTTGCCGACTTTCATGATGTGGGTGATCTTGGAGAAGAATTGTGCATTGACTGAGAGGCGGTTGTAGAGGGGGTCGCCGGGGCGGGCGGTGAGACGGAGGGCGAACTCGCGCTATTGAGTGTGCTGTGATTAGCCACCTTCGTTGTAATGAGTAGATGGGTAGACTGAGAACGCAAAACGTACCTGGAACATGAGCACGCAACACCTTGGAGGGTTCTCCATACTCAATAGCTTGAACACCAACGGCGAGCTAATCTGGTAGGGCGTATTGCTGATGCACACGTCGTGCGGCGGGAAGTCGAGCTTGATGGCGTCGCCGAGCAGGACCTCGAGCTTGCGCTGCAGCGGGGTGCCCATGACCCGCTTTGTGATCTCGGAGGCCATGCGCGGGTCGAGCTCGACGGCGATGAGCTTCTTTGCTTTTTCGAGGATGCGCACGCTGATGTTGCCCGTGCCCGGGCCGATCTCGAGGACGGTGTCGGTGGGCTTGAGGAATGCCTTGGTGACGATGGCGTCGGCGATGCCTGGGTTTTTTAGAATGTGCTGACCGACGTTGGTGTTGAATTTGAAGACAGCATTCTTGCTGGCAGCGGCGGCGGCGGAGGAGGGTTTGGTGGACTTGGAGGGGCGGTCGTAGGGCTTGGAGGAGGAGGAGGGGTCGCTTTTGCGCCCGGACTTGGCTTTGCCCATGGTGGTTGTGCTGTTGGGAGGATGGTAGATGTTCACGATATCAGGTAGGAATGCATTTGTTAGTGCGAACTTTAATGGACTCGACGTTGAACCAAGGAAATGGTAGATGGCAGCGGTGGTGGTGGTGGGGAGAAAGGGTCCAAGACGACCTCGAAAAATAAATGTTGTTATCGATACGGAGTACCCTGGGACTTCTAGCAAATACCTAGGTACCTAGGTACTCCGGTACCTGTCTGACCACTGCAGCTTGGTGGGGCCAGAGAGCCTTGGTGCGACACTGAACTGTGCCCAGGCCCAGGTGGGCAGGTGCCAGGTGGACTTCAATGTTCATGGGTCCTTGTTTGAGCATATATGTATGAGCATTTCAAGAATGCCATGCAGTTCCTATAGTTCTTCCTGTGTCTTTTGCTCTTCCTTACGAGAACGTACCAGGGACACAGGCAGACCAACAGCCACCGCCAACTGACACATGTCAGCCACAGGCCCGAATCGGGAGCAGAGGCCGACAGCCGGTGCTCAAAGACGGCGAGCCTGCGAACATGGCGGGCCGAGGTGAGCGTACCGGTTTTCTTTGACGGCAAGAGGCGGCGATGAGCCACTTGAAGAATTGTGCTTGGGGAAAGGTATATCAGATTGCTTTCACCTCTGCATCTGTTCTTGTGCGTCTCACTGGTTGCTTACCTCGATACTGTACCAAGGCACAGGGGATAGCCAGTATCATTCAACGGTGTGGCGCTTGCGACTTGACCCTTCCCAGTACCTACCTCAGCACGTCATTGTCTTCAACTTTTGTACTTCTACCTACCTTAGGTACTACCTAGGTACCTAGTAGTCACCAACGAACCAACTCCCTGAACACGCTTCTTCAGGTCAAATCCAAATATAGACAGACGCCATTGACCTGTTTTCAGACAAAATCATCCCATCCCAAACCATCAGGGGCACAGAAACGAGACGAGCACAGAGCACAGAGCACAGCATAGCAGGTCACAGCACATGCACAGCAGTCACGTTGCCACCGCGGACAATCCTACGCTTCCGGCTCACGGCCCCCTCCTCCCCGGCCACATCAAATAGCCCATCTCAGGTCGTACAGTGAGGCTCAGCAGCGTTGCTTGCGTCGTCGCCTTTGTCAGAACACCGCCAAGTCGCCAAGTTCCGCTCCCTACAAGCTCATTGACCGTTAACTCTGTTATCACTCTACTCGTGCAAGAACAGACCTTGGTTCTTGGCTCGAGACACGGGAGTTTTCCAAACTCTCTTTCCACTTTTCATCGCTGTCACGTTTTGGTTTTGTGGTGTGGTACAGACCGAGGTCCTCAAGGAAATCACTTCCGCAACCGACTATGCATGCCTACAAACAGTGATTCGCGGCTTCAATCTCAAACCTGGAGCTGGCCTCTCACTACGGCCCACGGGGCAAGCATTTCTCGTCTTCACCTATAGCAGGCCCGCAAAATGTCGGTCCGCATAGCCCTCACAAACCCTCCCGAGTTCTACACCAACCTCGACGTAATATCAGGCAAAGTCATCCTGGGCATCAACCGCCCGGAATCCATCGGCGCCGTCATCGTCAAGCTCGAGGGCGAGTCCAAAACAGCCCTGGGTGCTCCAGATACAGGACTGCAAGATGTCTACCCACAGCCAACCGTGCGTCGACGACCCACCGTCTCGGACAACTCGCAGATCATCCACGAGGACCACAAAGTCCTCTACAAGGTTCAGCAAATCTACCCTGGTAACGACGTCCCGGCGTATTCCGTCCCGGTGCTCTTTCATCCAGGCCAGCATGAGTGGCAGTTCAGCTTCAAGGTCCCTTTCAACAATGTCTGCAGCGACCCGGACGCAATGGCCAAGATAGGCGGTGTTGCAGGTGCTGGAGGCTTCGCTGGTCCGAGTCTATTCGGCATGGGAGGCATTAGGATGATGGACGGTAGCAAACAGCTCTTTTACAGACATGTTACCAAGACACTGCCGCCCAGCTTCACCGGTTTTCCTAGGCAGGCCGAGATCAGATACTACATCAAGGTCACGATCCAGCGCCCAAGCTTATTCAAGGAGAATTTTAGACACCAGCTGGGCTTCAAGTTCCTTCCCATCGAGCCGCCCCGGCCTCCACCTACCAATCAGGAAGCCTACGCCCGGCGGCCGTTTACCTTTCGGCCCAGGAATCCGGGGCTCGGCGGCCCATCCGGAGGACCGTTGACACCACCGGTAAATTCGAGGAGAACTTCCTTGTTCGGCAGTAGAAAAGCGAGCACAGCCTCCCTCGCCGTCAACGGCAACGGCGCCTCCGCCGCCGATCAGCCACCTTCCGTAGAATTGTCCGCCCGTATCCCACATCCCAGCATACTCACCTGCAACAAACCGATCCCCCTCCGCATCCTCGCCAAGAAACTCGTCGACAGCCGCGCAGAATGCTACCTCGTCTCCATCCAAATCGATCTGGTCGGCACTACCACCGTGCGATGCCAAGATATCCTCAACAACGAGGTGACCCGCTGGGTGGTAGCCTCCCGCTCCGGCCTCGCCATCCCCCTGCAAGCCGGACCCGGCGACGCAGTCGGCGCCGAAACGGAAATCAACAAGGTCCTGTGGGCCAACAGCCCGCTCCCCAACACCGTCATGCCCAGCTTCGTCACCTGCAACCTTAAGCGCTCCTACGCGCTCGAGCTCAAGCTCGGCGTGAGCTGGGGGAAGCCACCCGGCGCAACGGTCGCTATTCCGGACGAAGGCGCTTCTTCATCCTCGATAAGTCTCAGCGGCATCAAAGGCAAGGGCAAGGGGAAAGGCAAGGCTAAGAGTACTTCCGCCGCGGCCGTACCCACACTGGCGCAGACCATCTTCCTGCCGCTGCACTTCAGCAACGTGCAGGTATACTCGGGCCTGACGCCGCCCGAGTCGCTTGCGCAGGCCGCGATGAAGGGGCGCAAGCAGCAGACGCGCACGAACACCGCTTCGCAACTACTTCAACAACAACAGCAGCAGCAGCAGGTGTCCTCATCAGCCTCCTCCTCCACCCGTCCGCGCCCGCGCCCATCGCAGTCTGCGCCAGTGCTGCCGCCTAGGCACGATCCGCTGTATCCGCCGCAGCTGCGGCCGGGACAGGTACCGGCGCAGGCTGGGGTTAGTGGAAATGCCGGTAATAGTGGTGGTAGTAGCGGGAGTGCGAATGTGGGTGTGGCCGGTGGTGTTGGTGTTGGGGGATTCGAGGATGCGCCGCCGCCGACTTACGATGAGGCGCCGCCGAGCTATGACGAGGTTATGGCGGAGGTGATGGACGGTCCTGTGGTGGCGAGCGAAGCAAGGCCGGCGTATAGCGGGGTGACGAACGAGAACGCACCCGATAGTTTGGCGGGTAAGGGGTCGTGATCTGGCTGCTGGGGGGGGAGTATTTGTGGAGGTTCGCCTGGACGGGGAGCAGGCAGTGTTTGGATTGTGGCACGGAGGGGCTTGTTTGCTTGCGATCTTTGCTTTGGGAACGGACGATACCACTTCAATTTTTTTCGTTTTTTTTTCACGTTTTTTTTTTTTTTTTACAGTGTCTGATACCTTGACTGTCTGCCATGGCGATCAGCATGTGAACTGTGTTTGGGACGGATAGACGGAGATATGGCGGATAATGGAGACCATGTGTGCTGGGTTCGAAAGGAAGCTTCTGTATGTTCGTGCTCATATATACCCATCGTTGTCTCCTGTTAAGCCAAATCTTTGATTTCACTGCGCCACGAGGCCATGTGCTACGGTATCAATACTGTATTTCCTTAGGTATAGCCTGACACTTGACTTGACTTGCAGTGGGTTTGTGGGCTGCGCCATATCATTTCTTGTCCCCACGCGGTCCAACTGCGAGCTCGGTGTGCTGCCACGACACGTTGCAATCGATGAGGTTGAAAAGGGCTCTGTACGGGAAAAAATGGGGGTTCTGGTAGAAAATGTACCAACTAAGGCGGATGGTATTTGAGCAATCACTGCAGGGATGGGGGAACTCGATCACTGCAGCAGCGGTGCAGGCATCATCCTTGGCTGACGACATAGTACCTTGCAGCCTTGTAAGTGCCGAATTTGGTCGACAGCCTTGTCGGATGAATCCCTACAAAATAGCAGACTGGGATGCAACATGATTACGAGACTTTGTTTTCAATACATACTTACTTATGAATGACTGAAATATGTGAGTCCTACGTAAGTTATGTCGTCTGAGTGCGCTGACAAGTTTTGTGCGGTCTCCATTTCGAACCTATGATTATCATACACCACGCTACACATCATGCCTTCACGTCGTGCTTCTCATTAACCGATTCCAACTCTGGAGTACGTTCAACCACGGTGGCTGCATACACCACCCCTCTGATTCCCTCCACGCTCTCATCCGGCAAAAAGCCTTCTGACCTCGCCATCGCCTCGAAGCCCACAGGGAACTGGTCCGATGAATCTTCGGGGTATACCTCCATTGGCCATATTCTGGCCAGCACGTAGTATACCAGCGCACCCATCAGGAACGACAGCAGAAATCCCAGCTTATACATATTCTTGCTCGCCTGGTTCACCGCCGCGGGGTCCAAGCTCCCCGCGATACCATGGACCGTGAACGCGACACCCGCGACCCACGCCGCCATCGCCCGCAGATTCCACCCCTTGTGATACGTGTACGGAAGTGCCCCCGACTGCTTGGTGTACAGGCTCGGCACGTGCAGGTTGCCGTGGCGCACGAGCCAGTAGTCCACCACCATGATGCCGCAGATCGGCATGAGGAAGACGGTGTAGCTGCCCAGGAAGGTGAGGAACGATTTTGCGCTGGCGATGATCTTCCATGGGACGCAGAGCGGGGCGAGCAGCGCGCAGAGGACTTGCCCGCGCACGATGTTGATGTACTTGGGGAAGAGGCCGCTGCTGTCGGCGCCGACGGGGAGGCTGTTGGAGCCGGCGTTGGTGGCGATTATGGCGAGGATCATGCCCTTGAATTGGAGATGTTAGCACGGTATCCATCCATACATGCGACAATCCGCTATCAGCAGTAGAGATAGCTCACAAATGCAGCAAAGAAGATACCCGCCCGTGCCGTCGAGCTCCAGTACTCGGTGAGAATCGCATCGTACAAATCCCACACGTTCCAGTAACTCTTGCCCAGCACGCCCGTCGTCGCCGCCGTAGTAGCACAACTCAAAAACATCACCAGCGTCTTGCTGGCCAGGATCCCCGTCGCCTGCGACCACGTCGCCTGCGAGGGGCTTGTCGCATACCGCGAGATGTCGGGCTGGTTGACGAGGACAGGGCACAGCGCGGCGCAGACCGAGTTGATGGCCTGGATCATGGGCCAGACGAGGGCCGTGCCGTGGAGAGCAGGGACTGCGGAGGAGGAGGAGAAGGAGAAGGAGCCGATGCGCCCGCCGTTGGCGTGCACGGCCCAGCCGAAGACGCCGAACAAGGCGACGGTGGTGTAGACGGCTTTGACGACGAAGAGGTGGCGCAGGACGGTGGGGTGCACGAACATGACGGGGAATTGGATGAGCCAGAAGATGAAGAAGGCGAGCAGGTTGCTGGAGGTGATGCCGGCAGATGCGGGGAGGTGGTTCGGAATGTTGGACCAGGCGGTGCCGAAGATGGCGCGGAGGCAGACTGCCGTGATCATTCCGCCCTGGATACCTGTGTTAGTAGCTGTTGTTCATTCGAGATATGCGTGGAAAGGGGTGTAAAGAAGCGTAATTACATAGTACGTCTGTGTCGCGAAGTAAATCACAGCCACTGAGGCGCGAACGGCCACGAAGAGCTTGGAGCCGCTGACGCCGGCAGAGGCTCTGACATAGACGGGAAAGCCGACGTGGTACAGTGCTGCACCGCGGGAGTTGAGGATCACGATCACGGAAAGAAGACCGGATCCTATGACTGCGGCTATCATTCCATGCCACCATTGCTGTAAGAGCGTTAGCATTTCGAAATCTAGCTAGTGTAGAGTAATGGGGGTCTTCACCAGGCCGAGAGACACAAGTGTGGCGCCGAGATTATACGACGACGGGGAGAAGGTCATCGTCAGGTAGAAGGCCAGAAAATGCAATGTAGTCCATGTTCTTTGACCTAGAACTCTCGATGTATCAGTGGTGGGCTCCGGGGAGAGATACGGCGTTGGCTTTCACGAACTTGGTGGTGTTGGCAGCAGATCCTCGTTGAAATACGCCTTCCCCTCGGCAGGGGCTTCTTTGGTCTGGATGAAGGCTTTAAATTCTTGTGCAGAGGACATGCCCCTACGTAAACGATGCATGGTTGCCATTTTCTCACTTTCCAGTCTTTTCGTAGCATAAGATGGGTCTGAAGCGATATCTCCTGCAGGTGCAGTGTCTCAAAGTGGTGAGCAAAGATTCGAAAGGTGTCCGTGATTTTTCCTCATGAACGGCAGGTGCCTCAATATTCAAGTGTTCGTTATACAGCTCTAGATCTTCAGAGATACATCAGCCAAGTCGTTCTCATGATAAGACTTATCATCGGGTGGGTTATGATGACCGTCTAGGTCTGGCACTCGGGTGCTTATCATTCCCGGCTGTTCGCCGCCATTGTGACAATGTTGCACACATAGAAGACCGGACTGACGACGATGGAAAGTTTTCACAGGCTGGACCTTTGGTAGTGGGAATTGATGCTAGCTGAAATGAAAGACTTTAGGTACTGTCCATCAGGATAAGTGCGTGGAAATGTATTATGGACGGGCAAGCGTAAGGAAGACAAGATCTATGTGGACAACCTCATCAGTGCCATCTCTCCCAGCTCTGACACCCATCATCCTGGATAACATGCAATGATCGGTCTCGGGACTACGACTACCACGCTCATGATTCTATCGTCAAAAAGAAATTCAAGATCACAGCTTCGGAGGGGGCCGACGTGAAGCGGACCGTCCGAATCTCCTCCGGATAACGACCGGCCCTAGGTCGGCAGCCCCGGTCCACCGCCCCGGTCCGGATGCACCACAAGGAGACGCCGGAGCAGTGGAAGAGATCAAAACAAGCCACGCATGTATCTTGCCACCGATCGCACGGATATGAACGAATAGAATGCTGACACAACAGAGCACGCGCAGCTTCTGCGCGAGGGGCACTTTCGTGACTGGAGCATGCTGCTCCACGGCGGCAAATTCCACCATTACCATGCCTGCATAGCTGGCCTTATTTACACCGCCGTATATGTACAAAGTTTGTCAGCAGAATTGTTGTTTGTTTACTTTCATTTTGGATTTTTCTGCACCCTTTCTTCACTGCTCAACGTCAAATTCTGACCTCGAGGCTCACATTCACCTACCCCCCAGCGAGCTTCCGATCATGGGTCACGACCGTGGAATCACGGAGAAGACACTCCATGACCAGACCAACATTCTACCACGGACGCAACTACTAGTTGTCTTTTCGACTCTGGCTTTAACCCTTCTCATATGTTTTGTTGACCAAAATGGCATCTCTGTGGCGCTACCCACCATCGCGGAGGACCTCAATGCTCAGGAGACTATTTCCTGGGCGGGCACTTCATCCCTCATTGCCAACACTGTCTTTCAGATGATATATGGACGCTTAGTGAGCACGCATACCAGGGGTGTGTCAAGGACACTATATACTGACAAGGTTCAGACAGACATTTTCGGCAGGAAGACAGTATACATCTGCGCAATATGCCTGCTCGGTGTCGCAGATCTACTCTGCGGTCTATCGCAAAACCCTGCCATGTTCTACATTTTCCGAGCCTTGGCCGGCGTAGCTGGGGGCGGCGTGACCAACATCGCCATGATCATTGTGTCCGACGTAGTCTCACTCGAGGAACGGGGCAAATACCAAGGCTTCATTGGCTTCTCGACAGGCGTGGGCAACGTGATAGGGCCTTTCTTGGCCGCGGCGTTCATCTCGACAACTACCTGGCGAGCATTTTTTTGGCTTCTCGCTCCGCTGGCGGTCATTTGCGCTGCGGTCACTTATTTTTTGCTGCCATCTAAGCCACCACAGGTGACCTTCAGCGAAGGGGCCAGGAACATCGACTATTGGGGTGTTCTGACCATATCAGTGGCGGTCATCTTTCTTCTTATCCCCATATCTGGTGTGAGTTGGGGCTACCAGAATTCCCTCACTCTTACCTAAGTGGTGCTGACACCGGTTTGTAGGGTGGTGCGTACTTCCCCTGGGACAGTCCCATGGTCATTAGTATGCTCGTTATTGGCACAGTGTCCCTGGTCACTTTTGTGCTGGTAGAATGGCGAGCCGCCCGGCTTCCGATGATGCCATGTAAGTACTTGATCCAAGCCGTCAGAATCACGGACTGCTCTGACTAGTTCACAGTGGGAATATTCAAGAGCCATGTCGTGACTACGATTCTGTTGCAGAGCTTCTTGCTCGGAGCCGTATATCAGTCCTATCTGTACTATTTGCCGATGTATTTCCAGAATGCTAGGCAATACTCTGTGATGAAATCAGCAGCTATATCGGTGTCTCTGATGGTACTGCAGGCTGTTGCCTCGATCTCATCTGGACAGTACATTTCACGGTACAAACGTTATGGCGAAGTCCTCTGGTTCGGCTTTGGATTGTGGACTATGTAAGCGCTGTCTATATACCTCAGCGGCAGGCTTCGTTCAACAGCTTCCTTGAACACCAGCTGACATATATCACCAGTGGATCTGGCCTCACCTGTGTCTTCGATCGCCACACCTCGGTTGCCGTCGTTGTGGTGGTGCTGGCCATTATTGGCGTGGGCGTGGGTTGCGTCTTCCAGCCAACACTGGTTGCATTACAAGCACTTGTGCCCAAGGGCCGCCGAGCCGTCATCACATCCAACCGAAACTTTTTCCGATGCGCAGGAGGTGCATGCGGGCTCGCTGTGTCTGCGGCTGTTCTACAAAGTACGCTGCGAGGCCACCTACCGGCACGGCTATCGTATGTGGCCAAGTCAAGTTACGCTATTCAGAATGTGCCAGAATCCGATCTTGATACGGTCCTGGATGCATACATGGCGGCTAGCCATGCGGTGTTCATCTTGCAGGTTCCCTTGATTGGACTCTGCCTTCTTGGATGTCTACTTATCAAAGACAGGGGATTGCAGCGTCCGGAGGATGTCAAACTCGAGCCAGATACAACGGTACAGCTTGAGAACGGGGTTGATGGCGCCGTCGTCACAGTTGCAAGATCTGAGAAGGTATTGGAGACTCAAGGCCAGCATCAGAGTCTAGTGTAGATAGCACATTAGTCTGGACTCAGATTCGAATAGGGCATTTGCTGTCCCTGAGGCTTCAGATGTGCTGGAATTACAGTCTCTGATTCATTCCGTATTACTGCCATGACTACCTAGGTAGACTGCCTCCATCTCGAATTCACAGAAAGCATCACAGATACTGTAGATCATCAAATGCGGGCATCCACACAGGACTGTCCTGTCCCTGATCAATCCAAGTCGCCAGCTCCTCCACCATACGCCACGTTCCAGCAGCCTCGTTGACCTCCGTACTAGGAACCTGATTATTCTGCACCTGCACCTGCGCCGCTGCCGTCTGACAAAGATTCGTCCCACCACTTTGCAGCTTCTCCATGGCAGCGTCCACCAGGATCTCGAAAGCATCCCGGTACTTGGCCACCCAGGAGGCGCGCTCGCTCATGGCAAACAACACCAGCGAGCACGCCCGGATGTCGTTGGACAGCGGCACCGACCAGACCGCATTGCCTCGGGTCCACAGGCCGTGCAGGATCGTGATGCCCGCGACGAAGACAGTCTGCACTGCGATGAACGAGTGCCCGTACTCAAGCGACTGGTGCAGCCGCTTGTGCGCCTGGCATATGTCTCCTGCCGCGCGCAGGCAGATTTGATGGTATGGGTCCGTCGGGGGCAGGGAGGAGAGAAATGGCTGCACCAGCAGACGCACCGCACGGTTGTAGTGCAAGACTGGGTAGTTGCGATCGACGCCCGGCGGTAGTTGTTCTACGACGGACGTCTTCCAGTTCTGCAGCTCGGCGTAGAGGCCTTCGAGCTTCGGCTGCAGGGATGAGAGAGGCTTGTCGGCCCTGTATATGGAGTTCTGGATGCGCGACTCGATTCTTCGCAGCTTGAACAGTGCGATAGCATGCCCTAGACTCATATCCTCCGTGGCGCCATCCGGCTCACTTTCGGAGGGGAGTTCCACGTCTATCTGTCGGTCTGCAATGCTGAATGGTCGACCCAATGAAATAGCTATGATCCTCTCCAGAGTGTATACTGACCAGAATAGCCGTCTTCGCGCTTGTATGGCCGAGTCATCAAGCCCTCTCTCGTAGTCCTTCCGATGGAGGCCGAGGTCGATGGCTGTGCGCATGGCTAGCCCTATCATGTACCAGATTCCGTGGCTCGATGCGGAGCGGAGGTGATATACGACAAGGAGCGTCATGGCTTCGATATTCTGGACAGTTCGGGACTCTCTCGCAGCGTGAATGTGCTGTAGCGCTGCCATATAGAAGCTCTGAGTCCCACCCATGTCAACGTTCGAAAACCTTAGAGATGAAGGAGGACCGGGACATATGCAAGACGCAGAGCTTACCTCTGGAGATGTCCTTGTCTTTTTCTCTGTCAAATTCAGGAGCATGGCTCCAGTAGCATATACAAGATAGAGCTTGAAGATGCCAAACCTCTCAGCTCGCGATAAACTGGCGATCGGCCGAGCGCGCCAGTCCAGACGTTCAGAGTGCAGTCTCCACACATCTCGCATGTCGAGGAAGGGATACCTATGGTGAAGCTGGGTATAGTAGGTCTCCACCAACTTCTTACCAAACTCATCATCAGGCGGCTCGGCACTGTTGGCCACGATCTCTTCGATAGTTATACACCGTGCGGCTGCATCGAGGCTGGCAGGACTGCCCATATTTCCTCTGGACTCGGGACGAGGCCCGTTCGGCAATGCTTCGTTCCATATGCTCGCTTGAACCATGCTTCCGAGGTTGAGGGCCAAGGAGAATCCTGAAGATGAGCCCACATAGGCCGGTGCCTCGAAGTTGCCGTGGGATAACGCTTCGACGATCTCGCCAAGGGCATTCTGCGAGGACCTTCGCTCGTGCTGATATGGACTTTGCGCAGATTGCTGCACTACATTCCGTGTCGATAGCTGGCGTTCTAGATCAGAAAGTTTGCGCTCCAGAGATCGTGTATATGCCGTGGATACGTCGTCACTGTACACCGTCATCGATGCCTTGTCGCACTCCGCCCCAGCTTTCTGACAATTTGAGCATGTGGGCAGCTCATCATCACATCTGTTACATCACATCAGGATTAGCAAGAGTCGCTTGACATTCCCAGAGATAGTCATTCTGTGGAATCTCATCTTATCTATGCTTTCAAGCTGTCCACGGGTAACACACTTTTGTTTCCTGACCTTACATCTTGTACAGGCTGTCCGACCTCCCAGGTATCTGGGCCGTTTCCTGGGTTGCTGCACCGGTGGTTTTGTGGACTCCATATTTGACGCTGAAGATGTCATCACTGTCGGACAGCCGAGTCTCTTACTGACGGCTTTTTCGGAGGGAGCTTGGCTGTTACGTGTCCGAGATTATGATAATTGAAAAGTTGTCGCCCGGAACTGTCCGGTATATCGAGATACGGAGCCCACTGCGGCAACAACTGTCCGCGCTCGGAGCTGCTCATCTTACCAATCCTTCTAACTGCGTCTATCACAGTATAAGCATAGGTTAACAGGCAGATAAGACTTTCTCGGAGCGGGCCGAATCTCTAGACTTGTGGATTTTTGATGTTTGAAGCACATCGTGCTCTAGCACTAGAATAAATTCACCTTCAGCTCTTTGACATTAGTGCCCAGGACTTTGCACATCTCTGGAGCATATAAAAACAGACTTCATTTTACAAAAACCCCACCAGATTATTGCTATCTACTTGTCAGATCCAGGAACCCAGGCCCCATTAGGTTTATACGGGAACTTCTCGCGCATATGATGCGCGATATCCCGCCTTGTGGTTACCCAGACCCCTTCTTTCTCAGAAACGTACTTCATGAAGTTCCTCAGGGCCTCAGACCGACCAGGTTTGCCAATGATACGTGTGTGAAGAGGGATGTTCATCATCTTTCCGCCCTCCCTGTAAAGACAATCGAAAGTGTTCTTCAGGTACTTTTCGTACGACTCGGCCACTGAGGAGCCAAAGCCCGGTGACATGTGGAACTTGCCATCGTTACAGTCGTAGTTGTACGGGATCAGCAGCATGCCCTTCTTCTCGGCGTCAGGCAGGTCCTTCTCCTGTGGCATGTCCACCCAGTATGGCACATCATCGTTGTAAACCTGTCTGATGTTAGCACCGGCTCTTGGCGGGCGTCTGCAAGGGACGTCGAACATACTTCCGAAGACCACAAAAACTCAGCTCCAACACTCTTCCAGACCTCCGGGAACAGCAGATGTGTTTGCGGTGTGCCTCTGCCAAAGTAGGCTCCCACAGGCATTTCACCAGAGACCTCCTTGAGCAACAGAACGGCCTTCTTGATGTACTCCTTGTCCTCTTCAAGAGTGTACCTCGAGTGATCCAGCCACCTCAGACCGTGAGCTGCGATTTCGTGACCGTCCCGAACAAGCGCCTTTGCAAACTTTGGGTTGCGCTGCAGGGCCACTGCTACCGCGTAGGTCGTGAAGTTCCAGCCGAACTCCTTGAACAACCGGATGAGTCTCCATGAGGCCGACCTGCTTCCGTATTCAAAGTCTTGCTCCGAGTTGAGATATCTGGTGTGTCTGTAACCGCCCTGGGCAAGGATTGGAGTTTGTTAGCATCCGCTGTGCACTCTCTCAGCTTTCCTGAAGGCACTCACGGAAGCGCCTTTCTCCCACAGATACTCCTCGGACTGCCCATCGCCGTCGAGGACGTTGCGTTCACCTCCTTCCCTTGGGATATGGTCAGCTCGTGAATTCGTCCTTACATATAGGCAATCACTTACTCGTAATTCAAAACAAACGAAACGGCAATTCTCGCGCCATTTGGCCATTGAGGATCAAAGCCCTCTTCTCCAAACCCTGAAAAGTGCGAACAAGATGTCAGTAACAAGTCATAATGCGTAGGCCTTTGAGATGCTACATACCCTCAAAGTCTCGTGGCGTTTCCAGCCATGTCTCGTTGTGTGCCATGCTGTCCAAGATTATGAAGGAGCTTACTCGGAAAGAGAATGAGTTTGGAGTTGGTGCTTTGAGACGTGTAACCGTCAAGACGAAAACAGATGACAGAAGAGATGGTGTCGTCTTTTCCCAGTCTTTTCAGGCAGCTCACCATTATATCACCAGTTAGTAGGACAATAAAATCAGGCCTGCACTGCCCATGGCGAGCCGGACTCCCCCGATAAGCATCTGGTCACTCCCCACGTCTCCGATGAGGAGAAAATGCGAGACCGGGCTCAATTGTCAAGCAGAAACCGGGTGCCGGGGCTTATCTCCTGGCCGACTATGTGCAGTGCAAGATGTGGTGACGACTCTGCCGCAATCCTCATCGGACCCATCCGATAAACAAGGTGGAGCCATTGCCGGCCTCGCTGCGCACACATTAGCCAGTTGGTGATTGACGACGAGACTGTGCTGGAATATGAAAATCGAAAGAAAATTCAGTACACTCTTTCAGTTGCGAGAAGATTCACTCAACCATTTTAATTCTGTAATTTCCCCCACACCCTCGTAGCCATGTCTGTCTTCAGCCTCGCCGTTGGGGCCGAGAATCCGGTCACGGCAGAGGTCCTCGATGATATTTCTGCTGAACTTGGCATGAAAATCAAAGACGATGAGAAGGAAGACTACCAGCGTCTTCTGGCTGTATATCACGACTCTGTGGTGTCTCTGCTGCAGCTGCCCGGTAATTATGCCTTCTCCCACCCACCCTTGTCCGGAACGCTAAGGAATTCACCCTGGCATTTACAAGGAGTCGTTATTGACTCAGAAAACAGATTATGTCCCGGAAGTCGACTTGGAAAGGTTCCCAAGGGAAAATGTTAGATTTCCCAAGCCCGAAGAGAATCCTCTCGGCGCATGGGCATGGCAGTGTGACATTGAAGACAAGCACAAGAAAAGCAGTTCCGGCCTACTCGAGGGCAAGACAATCGCCATCAAGGATAACATCGCCGTCAAAGACGTTCCAATGCTTCTGGGCACCGACTTCATCAAAGATTACGTCCCGAATACTGACGCGACTGTGGTGACTCGGCTGCTAGAGGCCGGGGCCGTGATCAAGGGCAAGTCTGTGTGCGAGCACATGTGCCACTCGGCGACGAGCAGCTCAGCCGCCACAGGCCACGTCCACAACCCGTACGCGAAAGGATATTCCAGCGGAGGAAGCTCGAGTGGCTCGGGGGCTCTCGTCGCAAATGGCGATGTCGATATGGCTATGGGAGCCGACCAGGGTGGGAGTGTCCGAGTTCCGGCTGGATGGTGTGGGATTTTCGCACTCAAGCCTACCTTTGGGCTCATACCTTACACTGGATGTGGTTCCAACGAGCCTAGTAAGACCATACGCTCTGAATCACGTTACTGTGGCACATTCTCATCAGCTGACATCGGATACCAGCCAACGACCATCTGGGCCCTATGACCCGCACTTTACTGGACAATGCTCTCATGCTACAATGCATTGCAGGCAACGACGACATCGATGATAGGTCCTTCGCCGCACCAACCCCAGATAAGCTTCCCAAGTACTACGAAAATCTCAGGAACCTGCCAAATCCGACGGATCTGAGCGGACTGAGAGTAGGAGTCATCACCGAGGCGATGAACCAAGCATCCGTCGAGCCCCGCGTCCGCGCCTGCGTCCAAGCCGCCATCGCCGGACTCGGCAGCCTCGGCGCGACCGTCGAACAAGTCTCGATCCCGCTGCACGCCCAAGGCGCCGCGATCTGGACCGCCATCTCCAAGACCGGCGGCTACCTCGCCAAGCGCAACCTCGGCTTCGGGCGGCGCGGGCACGCCATGACGGACCTGAACGCGCGCTTCCAGGACGTGACGCAGGAGATGTGGGACGTGTGCTACGTGTCGTCCAAGAACATCTACCTCAACGGCGCGTACACGCAGAAGAACTTCCCGCAGCTGCTGGGCAAGGCGACGAACCTGAGCCGCAGGCTGCGGAACGACTATGATGCGGCCCTGGGGGGGTTTGACGTGCTCGTCACGCCGAACTTGCCGTATGTCGCGAGGTCGCATACGCCGTACGACGCGAGCCCGCTGGAGAAGATCGCCAAGCAGGTCGGGCTGACTGCTAATACGGCGCCGTTCAATCAGTCTGGTCATCCGGTTCTGGCGATGCCGATTGGAATGGCGGAGATTCAGGAGGGGCCGTTGAAGGGTAGCGGAACTCGATTGCCAATCTCGATGCAATTTGTGGGCAAGTGGTGGCATGAGGAGGACGTCTACCGTGTGGCTTATGCTTGGAGTCTTGCCAATGACTGGAAGGAGAAACATTTCGATTGAGTCAAAATACGGATCTTTCCAAGATTTTGAGAACGAAGAGAAATTCAAGACCAGGGGTAAATTACACTACCTGAATATTTCGTGAATTGATTCTCACTATGAACCTCATTTTGTGGGATGCCCTTCGTGATGTGGGCTGCACTATCCCGCCATTCACTACTGCACGCGCCCGCTCCGAAATACAGGACACTTGGTGTCCTATTTACAATGCTATATTCGTATGGTTTGCTTGATCGAGACCCCAAGATATGCGCATTATATGTAATAAGTACGCAGGTACGTTGGCTGGGGCAAGAAGTACCGAAGTACCTCGAAGGGAGTAAGGTGGTTGTCGGGACAGGGGTCAGGGATCAGTCAAACCCCTGTTCCTTGTCCCCGTTGTAGACCTCACGCCATTTTATTGAACCTCAACAACAACCTCCTACTTAGACCACCACCACGAGAAGTTCTCACTGGAAACAGTCGCAATATGGCTACGAACAGAGGAAATCTCAATCCCAGGGTATGTAGCTTCGTCTTATTGATTGCCAGCGTGGACCAAGGCGCCCATCGAGGTGCCCGACTGACCCGCATCGACATAG
The DNA here is from genome assembly GCA_003671545.1 of Ophiognomonia clavigignenti-juglandacearum. Lineage (NCBI taxonomy): Eukaryota > Fungi > Ascomycota > Sordariomycetes > Diaporthales > Gnomoniaceae > Ophiognomonia > Ophiognomonia clavigignenti-juglandacearum. The sequence goes on along the minus strand of PYFS01004668.1, from coordinate 22,313 downwards.
AATTTCATGGCGCCCCTGGCAGCCTTCACCATGGCTAGCGTCCTCGTTGTGTAGGCTCAACCCTAGAGATGCGGGCGGGAGCGTATGATATTGACTGTTGTCTCCTTACAGATGGGCTCGATCGTCCATTCAAGCTGCAAAAGTCAACCGCGTGAGCGCCATCTGCTCCAACTCATTCGCGGAAATCCGGGCGTGGACGGAGTTGCTAATGTTGCTGACAGGCCAAAATAAGTCGGGAGTACCAGGATGGAAAGAAGGCAGACTCCGATGATTGAAAGACATGAACCTTCGGTCTCTTTCATCTCAAGGGTTCATATTGTTCAAGCTGCTGGCTTCCACGGCCCAGGCGGACATCTCGGTATGACCACCAGATGACGGGGATGCTGTCCGCTTCGCAGGTGGCCGCCACGTCAAGCATGTCAACGACGAGGCTACACAGCGTCTCCGACCCATATATACCCACGGCAAATGCCGTCCTCGGACTCAATGTGCTGTGGGACCGACATCAAGGCTGGATACACAGACTCGAATAGGCACAGCCATCCAGTGTCTCACTTGCAATCTCCGCCTTTTCATCAATCGCGGCTATCACTTACACTTCAATGTCAGTCTCAGCATCTCCAAATGGGTGCCACAAGGCGTTCAATACAGTGCCACAATGTCTCAACCCCAGCTTAGAAGGATTGTCTGGCAGTGAAAGGGGCTTGGGAACAAAAAGCAAGCCACAGAGAGCAAGAATGGTACCAAATTTGGAACAGAATCACTGCGCCTGTCAGCAGCGCAGCTGACGCTCGCACATGCACGCCTGCTATGCGGATCTTCTACAGTCGCAGGCCGTGCCACAAGATGCCGCGATGTATGGGGTTACACAAGCGTTGCGCACACACAGTTGATGTCAAAGTCTTCCCTTGTACGAAGCCCAGCAGACGTACGTTCTTGCCCAAGCATATGGTATCCGTTCTTCTTTGTACAGCACACCATCACACACATCGGATCGACTCGCTCTCTCCATCTGACAAGCTGAGGAACCTAGCCCTAGCCCTAGCCAGAATAATGCGCAAATGGCTCCTCCGCTTCACTGAACCCCCGGCCCCCATCCTTGACGGCCCACCCCCAGGCAGCAAGCGCGAAATCATCGACCGCTTCCTCTCCCCTTCCGTTCTCTGGTTCCTCTTCGGCGCCTTCGTAGCCGCCTCGGGTGTCCTCCTCGGGATCTCGCTCGGTCACGCCAATGACAACACCACTCCTTGTTCCCCAGAATCCCCTGACTCCCGCTGGGATAGCAATTTCTACAACCTCATGTCGCAAGTCATCGTCACCATCCTCGCCTGCTACTGTACGCTCATCCCCGTGCTGCACGCGCACCTCGCCGGCAACGTCGATCTCAGAGTCAACGTCATCGTCTTCTACTTCACCATTGTCGTGGCGCTGTGCACGGCTATTTCGGCGCCGATCGTGTATGTCGCGCGAGCGGAGAACTGGGAGGGCGCAAGCAGTATTTTGAACTTCGTGAGCAGTGTGAGCTCGGTGATCACGGCGAGCCAGTTGGCGGTGGGCGTCTTGAAGCTTGGTCGGTGACGACGGAGCAGGCTGGTTGGTCTTGGGACCCAGAGAATCTTGCGAATATAGTACTATTTTCTGGGACAGATGCCTTGAGACGATCATGGTCTGACTGTGTATATTAGCAATGCTCGAATCAGTCGGCGACATTGTCGATGAGGTAAGAGCAGGAGTTTCCTGCAGAGCACCACCAGACCACAGCAGATACGTCAACAGGTCCTCACTCATTATCCCCGATGTTATACCCCGGCTGTATAACCGTCGGTCTCTCCAAGATATTCAACGGCGACCCAACAGCATCACACTGAGCCTGCCGTATCAACGGCATTTGGAGACCATCCCACTGCAAGATCCGCTGCGTCGGCGCAGCCGGATATACTGGTTCCCGCGGCCTCGACTTTGCGGCAGCGTCAAGGCGAAGTCCCGGGCAAGGAGATAGTAGCGCGGCAGGTCGAGGTCCATGTTGCGCGCGAAGGAGGAAGCGAGTGGCACTTGAACTGCCTTCCGTGGTGAGATTACCGTTGACTGGTGAGCACCCTAAGGATAGCTCAGTATTCAGTGGATGGATAGAAGGAAGAGGACCTCGGGAGGGAGGGACATCTGATTGCGGGAACTCACAAGGCTGGGTGAAGTCGTTAATAGGGAACGAGTGATTGAACACGAGCCTATACGCGTTTCTGAGCGTGGCATGTCGCGCTCCTGTCACGGCCTTCGCGTTGTCTAGGCACGGAGATTCGTTGGCGGCAGAGTCGAACACTTCCTCATTCTGCAGCGTGCAGGTGAAAGCGCGCGTCGGCATATAGCTTTGGATTGCAACGAACTCATCGTCTGGCGCATCTTGAAAAGGTTCAGCAAACACTTGTGACTACTAAGTATACAATCTGACCAATCTACTATTCAGCTATCCAGCCTTGTCTCTCCAACTGCCTGCCTCACTTCCTCGCCTTTGGCATCTTCTTCTCCTCCATCTCATCCAGCTCCTTCTTCTTGTAAAAATGCGGCGCCAGCTCCCTCAACCACGCGACCTCAATCGGCAGACAGCTCCGCATGTACTCCTTGGCCGTCTGCACGAGCTCGTTGTAAATCACCGTCTTTGGCGGCGGGTCGACCTCCTTGATCACGCTGCTCGGGTGCACGTACACCGTCGAGTTGTTCTTGAGCGTGCGGTACCCGTCGCCGCGGCGGTCCATCCGCGTCGCGTTCGTGAAGAAGCCCGCGGTCAGCGCCCGCTGGATCGGGCGCAGGTTGCTCGCGCCGCACGACGACAGCCGCACCTCGACGCGGTCGCAGAGCTTGACGAGCTGCTCGCGGACGTCGCGGGCGCGGGTGAGGGAGCGCTGCTGGAGAAAGTTCTCGCGCGCCCAGATCGGGGAGTAGTCACTCTCGACCCACTGGTTCCAAATGTTGAGGAGGGTGACATGGTCGCCGCCCTCTTTGACGGTGAAGCGACGCCGGGCCGAGTCGGCATGGATTTTCTTGTCCTTGGGGCGGAAGAATAGGGCGGATGCTTCATCGAGCATAGCCACGATGCTGAGGACTTCCTCGACGGAGCCCTCTTTGTCGGCGGCGATGACTGCTTTCGCGACCTCAGGTGCGGTGGGGAACTCGGACATTTGGCGGCCCACGCGGGTCATTTGGCCCTTGTGATTGAGGGCTGATAGGGCGTAGAGGTTCTCGATAGCAGAGATGATGGCCTCGGTCGGGGGTGAGTCAATGAAGTCAAAGTCCATGACCTTGTCGATACCCAGCGCTACCAGCTGGAGAACGACGCTGTTGAGGTTCGTCCGCTGAATCTCGGGCGTTGGGGACTCGTCCATCTCGTTCATGTATGAGAACTTGGTATATAGTCGGAAGCACTTGCCCGGTCCCACACGTCCCGCACGACCACTTCTTTGGTTGGCAGCAGCTCGCGAACAGGGCACGACGTTGAGCGATGACATGCGAGTGGCGGGATTGTAGTAGTTCTGCTTCTCGTAGCCAGTGTCAATGACATACACGATGTTGTCAATTGTTAAGGAAGTCTCAGCGATGTTCGTTGCCAGCACGAGCTTGCGAGCGTTGTCTGGGGTCGGCTCGAAGATTTTGGACTGCAATTCGCTCGGCAAGTTGGCATAAATCGGACATATGATGAGCTCTTTGACTCGGCTGCCCAGTTTCCTCGCGATGTCGCCAATTTGCTGTTCCGCGGAGTCGATTTCATCTTGACCTGTGAGAAAGACTAGAATGTCGCCTCTGCCTTGTGTTGTGTGAATCTGGAACACAGTGGATATCATGGCCGCCACGTAGTTGCTTTCGGGTTGAGGGGTGTAGTAGATGTCGACGGGGTATCTGCGGCCAGGAATATTGAAAATCGGTGCGTCGTCAAAGTAGCTGGCAAATTTGGCTGCGTTCATTGTCGCAGAAGAGATGAGCAATTTGAGATCGGGGCGTTCCCTTGCCAGATCTTTCAACAGAGCCAACAGGATATCCGTATTTACACTGCGCTCGTGGGCCTCATCGATCATAATGGCGGCGAAATCGGTGAGCTGAGGGTCTGTCATGAAGTGCCGAAGAAGCATACCATCCGTCATATACTCGAGCACCGTCTTATCTGAGACGTTGTTCTCGAATCGAATGGAATACCCAACTTCTTGACCGAGCTTGACACCCATTTCGTCGGCCACACGAGCAGCTACACTCATTGCTGCCACTCGTCGAGGCTGCGTGCAGCCTACTTTGGTGCCGTCTTTGACGTAGCCGCCTTCCAGCAGATATTGAGGCAGCTGGGTGGTTTTTCCGGACCCCGTCTCACCGACCACGACAAGTATCTGGTACTGTTCCAGAGCAGCCAAGAACTCGTCCCGGTATGCGTAAATGGGTAAACTCTTTCGCGTCTCCTGTATTGACAGCTGCTTCTTTTCTGCGGCGTCGATTTGCGCGGCGAGATAGACTTGCTCCTGGGTCAACTTCGGATCGGTACCGGCCAGCTTCGCATCCTGGATCCACTTCACATATTGTTCGTCATCGAAAAGATGTTCATAGGTGCCGTCGTCTTCCAATTCGGGCCTGAGAATTTGAGCCTTTGCCTTTTGTGCCTGTTCCCTCTCCCATTCCTCATGCTCGGTGACAAACTTCTCCTGTCCATACTCGTCCTTCTCGACGTATCTCTTGTACAGCGCCTCCTCTTTCTTTTTCCTGTCGATTTTGCCCTTTTGCGTAATGTAGTCCTCGGGCATGTGGTAGCCCTCTCTGTGGTCGTCAATCCGTAGTCTCTCCTCGGTCAGTCGCAACAGCTCTCGATTGTTTTGAAACTCGCGCCTCTCTTTTTCCGTCAGTCGCGGGTTATTTCTCTCTTCGTCCATCTCGTCAGCGACCTGTTTCCTTAGCAGCGCAATCTTCAACGTCTCCCGCTTTTGCAAATACTCTTGGCGCGAGCGGAGTCGACTATCCCCAGTGTCTCGGAGCTCCTCTGCCCGACTCTTTGCGTACGTGTCACGCTTGCTGCTCCGACCTCCGCCCATGTCCTTCTCCCTCAATCGTCTGTCCAGCGCATCGCGTTCCTCTTTGTCGCGACGCGCTTCTAGCTCCTGACGCGCGCCGTCGGACAGGTCCGCGGAGTCTGGGTCGCGGTTATCATGACTGATCTTGACGCGCTTGGATGCGGATTCTTTGAAGTCTTGAGCGTCATCGTCCTCTTCCTCTGCTGGCGACTCGTCGCCCCATCGGTCGTCGAGGTCGGCAGAACGGCGTCGATGGCGGGAGGACTTCTTGTGGTCGCGGCGGTCCTTGCTCTTCCGGCTGTGGCGATCTTTCTGGACGTCCTTGGGAGCTTCAGAGGGATCGTCCATAGGGACGAGGGCATATTTCTTGGAAGCCATGTTGACGGTCACCGCTGTTTATAGTGGAAGGGAACTTGGTGATGTTGCCTTGCAAGGGTTCTGTCTCATAAGGCTGAAAGTCTGGCAGGCCAAACAAATTCCCTGGCAAGGCTCTCGGCAGGCAGGCACGATGGACAAGTGAGCACACGACCTTGATTGTGTTGCAGCTCTTTCTCTCAAAAGATCAGTGACTCTTGAGGGAGGTAATTCTCTTTTCAAGAGCAAACAATGTTCCAAATAAATACATTTATATCGTATTGTACCAGAAAGTGCAAAGATCGTGGCCATTAGAGGTTGGCACACCCTAGTCATGTTAAGGGATGAGTGGAAGACATGCCCCGGCGCTAACAGCCTGCATCCCTGTCATCACATGGAACTCGATATCTGGCCCTTCCCAAATCAACTTCAAGTAACACTTTGGACAGTCATCCTCTTCCTTCAAACCACCAACTTTCTCGCCTCCACCTCCGTCGCTCTTTCAAATTGTGGCCACTATATCTTCTGCTTATTTCCATGATTGTCTGATAATCTCGCATCGATTGGCTTTGTAAAAGACCAACACCATGTTCCTTAAGAGGGCAGCTCAGCTGATCCTGCTGCTTTTCATCGGACTTGCCCTTTGCGCCGAGGACTTCTACAAGGTAGGCTGCTCACTTTCATTGCTTGCGAACATCTATTGATGCTACTTTCAGGTCCTTGGAGTCGATAAACAAGCCTCAGACAAGCAAATCAAGTCGGCATATCGTCAGCTCTCCAAAAAGTTCCACCCAGACAAGAACCCGTTAGTCGCCCGTCCCTTCAATCTTCCATGTCCATAGACAACCAATCTAACTTTCCTTACCATACACAGTGGCGATGACACCGCAAAGGAGAAGTTCGTCGAAGTCTCCGAAGCCTACGAAGCCCTAATCGACCCTGAGTCCCGCAAAATTTACGACCAGTACGGCCACGAGGGCCTGAAGCAGCGCCAACAAGGCGGCGGCCGCCAGCACCATGATCCCTTCGACCTCTTCAGCCGCTTCTTCGGCGGTGGCGGCCACTTTGGAGGGCAGGGGGTGCGCCGCGGGCCCAACGTCGAGGTCAAGATCGGCATCTCGCTGCGCGACTTCTACAACGGCCGCACGACCGAGTTCCAGTGGGACAAGCAGCAGATCTGCGAGGAGTGCGACGGCACCGGCTCGGCCGACGGCGTCGTCGAGACCTGCGGCCACTGCCACGGTCACGGCGTGCGCATCATGAAGCACCAGCTCGCGCCGGGCATGTTCCAGCAGGTCCAGACGCAGTGCGACCAGTGCGGCGGCCGCGGCCAGGTCATCAAGCACAAGTGCCCCGTGTGCGGCGGCCAGCGGGTCGTGCGCAACGCGGTCGTGGTGCCGCTGACGGTCGCGCGCGGCGCGCCGCGGGACTCCAAGCTGACGTACGAGAACGAGGCCGACGCCAGCCCGGACTACGAGGCTGGCGATCTGGTCGTCACCTTGGCGGAGAAGGACCCGGATCTGGAGCAGGACAACCCCGACAGAGTGGACGGCGTGTTCTTCCGCAGGAAGGGCGACGATTTGTTCTGGAAAGAGGTCATCAGCCTGCGCGAGGCGTGGATGGGCGACTGGGAGCGGAACATCACTCATCTTGACGGCCACGTCGTCAAGCTCGGCCGCAAGAGGGGCGAGGTTGTCCAGCCAGGTCATATCGAGAGAGTACAGGGTGAAGGTATGCCCAAGTGGCACGAGGACGGCGACAGCGTATACCACAAGACCGAGTTCGGCCACCTTTACGTCGAATACGTGGTTGTGCTTCCTGATCAGATGGAGAGCGGCATGGAGAAGGAATTCTGGTCTGTTTGGGAGAAGTGGAGGAAGAAGATCGGCGCGGACCTGCATGCTGATAGTGGGCGGCCAGACAAGGTCCAGTTGAGTGAGGAAAACCAGCATCCACATGAGGAGTTATAGAGGATAGACGGATGTTTAATACCTAGGGAAAGGGAGCATTTTGAAATCTAGATCATTGCCAAAGAAGGGTTTCGCACCACCCTCAGCTCCTTATTTGACTCGTCATGCTACATTCACATGGCATGGTGCCAGAAGGCAACGAAAAAGTGTGCACAAAGGTATGTATTTCCAATTCGAAACTCAACCTGACTGTACGCTGACCGTCTGCAAGCTTCCTGTGCTCTATCCGTGGGTATGTATATATGTTCAAAAAAAGAGGTAGGTGTCCATCTATCCTTCGCTCCATCAAACCAGCTCGCGACTCCCGGAACCGTGCGTCCGTCGCGTGATTCTATTCAACCCAACCTTCAGTCGAAAGAAGGTCTAGTCGGGGTACCCGAACCAGCTCAGTTGCTCTTGCCTTTGCCCTTTCCGGTCGGGAACGCAGGGAAGCCCGTCGGGACGCCCGTCGGGAATGATCCAGCTGAGAAGCCATCAGGAAAGCCAGTAGGGAAGCCAGTGGGGAGGCCAGTGGGGAGGCCAGTGGGAAAGTCGGTGGGCAGGCCAGTAGGGAAGTCGGTGGGAAGTCCGTCGGGAAACGCAGTAGGGAATCCAGTGGGAAGTGCGGTGTAACTGCCCTTGCCTTTGCCCTTGCCGCCTTGGGGTGCGGCGATGGCGGTGGCGGCGAAGAGCAGGGTGATGAGGGAGTACTTCATTTTTGCGTTTGGTGATTTTGGTGAACTAAGTCTGTTCTGTAGGATGAAATGTGGAGAAGAGAAGGCTGTGTCAAACGATTGGCAGACTTGAAGCTATTTGTCGAAATGCTGAAGGAAGGAATGCACCTGGAAGCTGAAGAAGTGAATGGATTTGATGAGGAACACTTCTAGGGCAAGAAAGAGCATGGTCGACCGCCCCCATTTATACCAATCCGCTCGACAAGTTTGAACCTCTTCATCGCTGGACGCTCTACGTCTCTGGCCAACATCATCCTGGTCGACTCATGCGCGCATTGCGTGCCATATTAATGAGGGTCGCTGCCATGTTGCCCCCGTTGCCGTTCGTCGATGCATGGCGTAGATGTCGTCGTCTTCAGAGAGATTAAGTCCAGATTGGGCCCAATGATTCTTGGCGAATGGGATATAGGAGCGTGCACGGATGTAAAACGAATCAATATCTTCGAAACAGACTTCCCTGGGCACAATTGCTCCGAGACCCAACAGAGAAAAAAAACCTGTTCCGGTTTGGATTACGGAGAAGTGGTACGGACCGATTCTCGGTTGCAGTGCTAGATCTATTGTGAGATCTAAGGTAAGAAATTCGTCATACCAGGGGTCTTCTGCGGCATCGTTACTCGGGTAGATGCAGGGGAAGTCTTCGGGGTGAAGCCATAGATATTTTCATGAATACTCACGAAGACAAAATATCAAAGAGCAGGCTGACAGACCTGGAAATCGTACATGTCGCTGCTTGTATTCGAGCTGGTCAGGCAGTCTGCCTGCCGGACATCGCCTGCGGCCTAATTCAACTTGGAACAATGTCTTTGGGTATCCAGCTCCGGGTCGTCGACTTCATATTCGAATTTTAGCGTCCGCTTTGTAAGTTACAGATTCGTGGTCCTGACCCCTAGCCCAGGCGGCCAAAATAGGGGTCGCACATTTACAGGTTCAAGTACTATATATACATCCGTAGTTCGCTAGATCTTACTCCGCCAGACGTCCATCGATCTACTGCCAAGGAGATGATACCCACCCGCAAGCAACAATGACATGCATCACGGTTCCGGGACTTCGGGAACTTGCACAAACTCTAATTTGACGTGACACGACACGTCGGCTGTGGAAGTCTGAAGACACCCGCTACTTCCGTCCTTGCGACTGTACATACGGCGAGATCTAGTTTGGACACCCCCGAACATGGTCACAAAGGCAACTTGTGCCATCGCGGAGGCGCTGTCACTTGAGCGCAGGGCAGAGAAGAATCAGTGGCCTCTCAGAGAGGCAGCAGCGGGAGGCTTTAAATCCATCCGATTTCTCCCGGTACGGTTCTTTATGCCTGGGTATTCGTGGAAGGACGGCATGCCAACTGGCGGACTATGTAACAAATAGCTTAGTTCAGCGCGATAACTGCTCAGCAAGCGCCTGCGCTTCATTTCGAGGTACGTCAGCCGGCTGGTTCGAGATGATAATCGCACCATCTGTTGGTCAACATGCGATAGCCTCAAGAGGCGAGGCATAATCGCCGAGTTTCATCGTCAACCTTATTGCAACGTCGCGTCATGCCATGTCCCATTGCTGACAGTCCAAGATTCTGCAGTACTACGGTAATACGACGAGTGTTTACGACGTTGGAAATGATGTCGACCTATCCTGGGACGTGTTCGTCCGACTGCGCGAGGCGTTCGCGCAGAGGATCGATGTAACGCTCTATCTTCGGTTCTGCACCGAAGTGCAGGATACCACCACCCACTGCCATACTCGCACGAATACTACGATAGCGTAATTACTTGTTGCTTGTGCAGCTCCTCTCTTTCTTGGGATCTCGGAATGGCTAGGACGTCGACAGACGTCCGCACGGGGAAGCCGCGCGTCGAAATTGCCACAGTGAACCACGAAGGTTGGATTATCACGACAGACGGATTCTTGGACAAGACCGGCTCCAGCGACCTTCCTGCGGAGAAAAGCATCGAGCCAACTGATTTCGAGCACGTGTCTGCAGCAACTTCAAGTCTGGATGGGATGGGAGCATGCAAGGCGTGGCTCATCAAGCCCGAGCTGATCCAGACGCATGGCACGATCTCAGGACTCGGCCCAAGAAACGGGGACGACCTCATGCGCGAGGTGTTCGGCCATGACTACCTCGGCGCCAGTGTCGGCCGAAAAGAATGGGACAAGGGGGTCAAATTTCTACAGCAATTCGACGTTGCCTATGACTACCTGGACGAAGAGGCGCAGGATATCAGAGAGGATGCTTGGATTGTGTTGATACAAGATGTGCAAATGGGGTGCGACCAACAATGCTGGGAAACTGCCGCATCTCTGGTACGAGCCTTGGTGGAAGAACTAAGCAGGCGAGCTCAGCTTGAACAGAAAGTGGTGCTGGCGTTTGTGAGGACGGAGAAATCATCACTGCAAGCGGGGAGGCGGAGTCCTGGCTTACGTTCGGAGAGGCGCGAGTGTACTTGGATGGAGGATGAGGGGATTTGGTTGAAGAATGAAGGGACCTGGTCCAAGGATAAGTTTCAGTCTGAATTCTGGGAGGATCTTGGCTTCGAGAGACTCAACGATGGGCACCTGTTCCCCAGAGAGCTTGACTGGCTTTTATGGAGTCCCAAGGGCCGGAATGCTTCGCTATTGTTCGAAGGGCCGAGGCCGTATCCGCCTACAGTTGGTCTGTATGTACTGATAGAGGAACGATCTAGCGACATTGAGTAGGTTAGCAGCCTGCTCTTCATCATCCGTAATTCAGTTTTGGCACCTCTCCTTGTCTGCCAAATGCCCCATCATCATGTGTGCTCCGCAAGTTATCGACCCCGCACCGATCCCAACGGCAATGTTCCAAATTCAAGCGGTTCTTGCACCGAGCTGTCATGGCTCAATGGTAGAGCGTCGACTGATGACTCTAAGAATCTGGGAGGAGGTCGTGCGTTCGCATCCCCGTGCATACCCGTTCGCGGGCAATTCCCCCGGGGGAGGGAGAGATGTAGTCTTCGGGCGAACTCTTTTGACTCTCCTTCTGATATCTTTGGATTTTTGCCACGTTGGCGTTGAGAGATTCGTGGCTATTCTGGTCCTACAGCGCAGTAATATGCGCGTACAGAACATTTTCGTGAAATTCAGAAGGAGGTGGTTATGGGCGGAGACAAAGCTCAGATCACGGCCCCACATCCTTGCAGGTAGCCCCACTAGGTGTCTTTCAGGACGGAGCTCTATCCCTGCTCATTCCAAACAGGCACTGACAGGGTAATGCTGAGTCAGCCATTTCGACGACACTTCATGCACCTGTACACTGTACCTAGAATATCACTTTTTCAGAAATGATCAACTACCGATATTCAAATAGAATGCACGTTCTGCATTACTGTACTGAACCACTGTTTACGAAGATTCTCAAAGTGTCTGCTCAATCCATCTATCTGTACTTGCACCTAGTCCACACCAAGGCGGCAACTAGCTCCTCTTGTACCACGAATTCTCAAAGTCATGCCCGACCTCTTGGGTCCCATCTGTCGATTTCTGCTTCATCTAACGATTCGTAGGCCGTGAACTCCTTGTCTCGGTAGATGAATCTTGGCGAAGTCTTGAGATGCATGGCATTTGAGTGTTTGTCCTGATTAATTACGGTCACTCACTCAACAAGAGCCCCACCTTCGTCCAACCTCGGGTTCGTCCGTCTTCGTCTCTACCAGTTGGGCCTCTTGCGCTTGCTTTCCTAGGTACAGATACTGGACTCTCTGAGCTTCTTTCTTTGCAACAAAAGGATGCTCAATGTCCATGGTGACCGAACAAGTCTATTCTTTTGACTGGCACCAAACCTAGGAAGGGGTGGTATTGCGTCGCTCTGCCTTGACTTTTTCGGCGAGTATCTGGCTTACCCAAGATTCTGATACGTTCCATTCGGCTATTTGGCATGAACAGCTTCGTATTCTCCGCCATAATCTCGCTCAGTCATGAGAATCGGGCTCCTGCGACCGCCCTCGTATCAATATTGATAATGGTTGCCCTGCTTGGCACTCACGGAGCCTGGAAATGAAGTCGAAGGATGGGATTGCCTCGTTGCTCTCACTCGCTGTGGCGTGTCTTGTGCCCGACTCTTGTGCTTGATACAGGCGCCTTGCTACGGTTCCAAACGGGATGTGATTATTGAGGTTTGAATTCGGTGACAGTATCTCATATTAGGGAGGAATGAAGAAGACAACGTTCCCTGCAGGATGTTGGTGGGTCCAACAACGTCGTCAATCCTCAGATTCATGCGGGCGTGGCTCAGGCCTTCTTCCCATGAGATACGAGTCCAACTCTTGTCGGAATCAATCAGACCCAGGCCTATGTTTCTGCCCCAGCTGATACCTAGGAGAAACGGTCTAAGACTGCTCGAGGCTTTCAGGATAGAGACGTGAAGCGGATGTGGCAACTGCTTCCGTGGATTTCGACTTGGTTTGCCGATGGGATAGCAGTCTTTTGAGACATAAGGAACAAGAACGTCGTCGTCAGGGGATGTGCCATCATGTGGCAACAAGCTACCGATTCCTTTGAAGGGCGTATCCTCAACATGGTGTCTTTGATCCATGCCCACAGAGCTTGTCCACAACGGTGTCTGGATGAATTTTGCTCAAATGCTTGAGGCTCAAAGACCCGCACCCGGGTATGTTTGACAACACTATTGTACATCATTCTTGGCCTTCTCGCGACAAGCGGCCAGCTGGCATGTGAGATACTACGGTGTCGACTGGGGAATGGCCGCAGCAGCACGCTTGCGCACCGGCCAAACTTGAGCACAAAATACTTAGCAAGTTACTAACAAACAATAGGCACAAAACATGAATTTCAAAGGAAAAGATAACCAGAGAGGCGGAAGGACGTCTGTATGTAGCTCAAGGGTCATACCAAACAGGCTTGTGATATCGCACCGTGCTTCCCGAGGACTTCCAAAACAGCGAAAAGCGGCGCCTTGTCTTCCCAGAAGCCGCACCCCGTCGAAAGAAAAGATACACGACTGCGATACTTTCCCGCCCCCTCCCACAATACAGGCGGCCTCAATCCTCCGGCGCCGGCGCGGCCTCCGGGTCGTCCTTCAACAGCGCCTCGACCACCTTGCCACGCGCCCGTCGCTCCTCCAGCGAGATCTTCTCCGCCGGGCTCGCCGACCAGCCCAGGCCCAGCTCGGGGTACTGCAGCGGTATCTCGCCGTCGCGGGGCAGTCCGTCGAGGTAGATGGGCCACGGCGTGCCCATCCAGGCGTTGCGCGTCTCGTGGTCGCCGCGCTGGTTGGCGGTCAGGGGGTGGACGAGGACGCTAGTGGGTGGGTCGCTGTGTGAGTACCGCCTTGATTTGATTCTGCAGAAATCGGGGAGCGAGGAAAGAAGAGGAATAGCCCGCATGGGGCCACAGCTTACCTCAGGTCGCCGCGGTTTGCAGCCAGGTAGAAGAAGACGTCTGAGAAGGAGGAATCCGGAACCCAAACTGTCGGAAGGCGGTTCTCAGATTAGCCAGCGCCTCACCACCGGGGCTCATGATCTTCAATTACCCTCCCCCCCTCTCTCCGAGGAAAGAGCTTCAGTGCATCACTTACTCTCGTAAGACCCAGCAGGATGCGGCCCCATCGGGTACTCATTGACTCTGAACAGCGGCACGGCCACAAACGCCCCTACGCACAGATCGTCCCTCGCGTCAGCCCAGTAAACCCCAATCAAGAAACCGCAAAGTGCGCGCTGGATGAGCCTTGGAAAAAAAAAAAAAAAAGAAGGAGACTCACCATCCCGGCGCAACCTCAACACAGCGTCCCGCAGCGCCAGCGCCGCAGCCGTTTGCACAGGCGACTGCGTCAGGAAGTAGATGTGGAACTGGTCAACGCACCCGAAAACATCAGTTTACATGAGAAAAACAACCAAACGAAAGTAACATGCTACTACACGTACATGCCATTCGCGATTGCGCGACTCAACCACCTTCTTAAGGTCCGTCTCGGGCGGCGCGGGCACGGACGACGAGCCGGAGGCGCCGGGGCGGGTCACCATGTTGACTCTCGTGATTGGCAGTACCTTTCGGAATCTCTGACAGCGAAGAGTGTGAACTTCCTTTGCTCTTTGTCAAGAGATGAGGAATGAATTGTAGGGCTGATGCCGGTGGTGCAGCAGACAGATTGAAGAGTGATGAAGAAGACAAGAGCGACTCAATGCGCCGGCGCGAGCACGCAATGTGGGGGAGACGCAGCGATCCCGAAGAGGGGGGGGGGGGCGCGGCATCGCATCGCCGAGCAGCCCTTCCTCGAAGCAGAAGCCGATGCAGCGCGAAGGAAGACGCCACGGTTCGCATCAAATTTAGACATTCACTTCTCGTCTCGAAACCTTGTTTCCTGTTGGTCAGCGATGGTCGGTCATTATCTTAGGAACAGACGCCAAAGAGGCATTTCACTATGCATTTGGACACATAAGCCGCTTGACATCTGACATCTCGAGAGGAAGCATCCACGTGTGTCTCTATTATCTCTCTGTTCAGCTACTCCTCGTTTCCTCGCCTCCTTATATGCATTTTTCGCCTCTGTATGCGATCCCCATGTGTACGAAGCCACGCTGGGACGTGACCATCAGAGTGCCAATCCAACCGATCGCCAAAAGTTGACCAATCGCACCGGATTTCCCTTGATCTCGGATTATTTCTCACGAAAGTACCTAAGTAGGTACGTAGCGTTGTCATGAAAGAGCATCGCCGCCCCCCTTTTTCCTTTTGGCGTCAATGAGACTTCAAGCACAGAGTGTGCGCCCCCCGAGATAAACATGAGCAAATGAAGCCCGCCTTGCCTCTCATTCCTCGCCCGCGGTGTCTGCGGATGACAGACAGGACGCGGAAGAGATGCACCAAGGCTTGGAAAAACGGATGAAAACTCCAAGAACGCCGGCTCCTCATGTCGTGTACTCTTTTGATATGCCTGGTCCATACCGATCCCGGTCATTTCTTTCATCAAAAGCCCCCTCGCAGCAATTGGGCATTGTAGCTCGCTGCGCATTACAAAAACCATACAAAAATAGAGTCCAGCCTCAGTGTTCCGCGGTATCTGGAGAGAAAATGAAGATTAGAAGAGAAAGCCGTCATTTCTTCTGCGTTGACGGCCGTGTGGTGCAGCAGCGATTAGTCTGTTACCAGCCCTCACCGCACCCCGAAGCCATGACCTCTGCGCGCGGTTCACAGTGCGAATAGTAGGCTGACCGGACCAGCAAACGACGCGGGGGGTGCCGCCGGGAGGAAAGCGGAGACGAGCTTCATGGACAAGAGAATGCTCAATGCTTCCCAGGCGAAGCTACTCCGTTAGAGTGATGCTCCTCTTCCCTCGTCGACGGCAACTCCATTGCCGACACCGTGGCGTCGCCTCTTTTCTCCGTGCCGATCTCAGGTGTTGTCTTCTCTGGTGTCGTCTTCCGTGTCAAAATGCTCGACGTCTCAGGCTCTTCCGGGATTGTGGCGAATTTCTGCAGCACCTGCTTGAGCGCAGGCCTGCGAATCGGTTTTGCGAGGAATTCGTTCATTCCCGAGTCCATGCAGTCCTTTACATTGCTTGCGTCCGAGAAAGCCGTCAGCGCAACGATTGGCGCATTGTAACCCATCTGTCGAATCAAGCGGGTGCTTTGTAGGCCATCGAGATTCGGCATTTGAATATCCATGAAGATGACATCGAAGCGCTCGTTGCGCTCAAAGTTCGCCTTGACCAACTCGTAGGCCTCCTGTCCATCCTTGGCGATGGTCACGTCATACACCGACTCAAGCTTGAGCATTCTGCTGACGACTTCGATGTTGGTGTTGTTGTCGTCAGCTACCAGCACACGCAGCTTGCCCTCGGAGCCTTTCTTCGCGACCGCTTGTTCGATCACTGCCATCTTTTCTGCTTCGGTCTGCGGAGTCGCCGGCTTTATTGTGGCAAAGAACGGCTGGCTGAGCCCGACCAGTCTCGGTCGTTTGTCAAGATCAGCTGCGGCTACCGCTGCATCCACTGAGTCGGCAGCCTGAATCTCTGGCAATAGGCCCGAGTCGCGCCTTTGATGGTCAGGGTCCGCGGGTGACGATACACTAGGTGGTCTAGACCCTTTCAGACTGCTGGATGCCGTGCTTGATGGCCTTGCACTTGATGTTAGTAAATCTGCTTTGATCCCCAGGTATGACGATACTGACCTGTCCTTGGTATATTTCAACGGTATCTGCATGATGAAGGTTGTACCAACACCGACAGTGCTGCGCAGAGTCACATTTCCGCCCATCAAAGTTGCCAGCTGCGAACAGATACTCAGACCCAGTCCAGTACCACCAAACTTCCTGCTCAAACCAAGGTCGCCCTGCACAAAGGGCTCAAATACCCTCTGTTGCATGGGTTCCGGAATACCTGGGCCTGTGTCCTCGACTTCAAACTCGAACATGTACGTCTTGGCGTTCGAGGGTGGCGGTGTTTGCGGTCGCTCCAAGTTGATGTTGTGCAGGTTCGACTTTGGATCCGCGGGATTGATCGAGAGCGCCGTGCCCTTCTGAACCTGGTTCTGCACAATAGACGATGACGCACCCTTAGAGCTAGTCGAATATTGCGAGCCGGATCCCAGGCGACTGCGATTACGCCCTGGTCGGCTCGAAGCCTTGGAAAAGGACGATGTCCTACTTTCGTCGCTTGAGTCAGCTTCTCCAAGGCATCGTATCCGAACCATAACTTTTCCGCCCGGTGGTGTAAACTTCAAGCTGTTGCTGACAAGGTTGATCATGACTTGAAGGATACGATGCTGGTCCCCCCACAGGCACATGTCTTTCAGACGACCTATGCCTTGAGGACCGACTGCCGGAAGCCTCCTTTCTATATCCGTCTTCAGTGGATCGTCGGCTTCGGTGCCGATATCCGGTCCAACAAAGTCGGCTGATAGGGTGATCCTGCCTTCTCTGACCTGCTTGTCGAATATGGACAGGATCTGAGAGCGAATATCGGACAGTCGGAACTCTCGCTCTTCCAAGCTGACTTGTTGACCAATCTGATTTTTCGAAAAGCTCAAGAGATCTTCTAGGAGATGCAGTAAGAGATCGCCTACAGAATTCTGTTAGTTGCCATGTTGCGACCAGATCTCACAGTCACGTCTTAAGGGAGTGACGGGTAAGGCATATGACCATCACAAACAATGCAGAGGAAAGTACGTACCTGACTTGTACAGCGTCTTGAGGGACTGTTTTATTCTGACAATGTCGTCCTCCTCCATGCATACGGCACACATTCCCATGATGCCATTGAGCGGCGTCTTAAGCTCGTGTGAAATATTGGCGATGAACAAGGTTTTGCTTTCGTTCGCCGCCTCTGCCGCTTTCTTGCTGATCTCGAGTTCCCGCGTGCGGTCCTGCACTCTCTGCTCCAGTGAAGTGTACTGTTTGAGTAGCTCATCGCTCATCTCATTGAAGACCCCTGTGAGCTCTGTAAGCTCGTCCGTAATGACATGCTTGTGATTTTCCACCTTGCCCGGGATCTTGAAGACTCGACGATTGGATTCCGACTCTGTGTGGGCGGTAAACCTCCTCCGTCGACGGCGAATCTTCCGCTGCATCCAGGCAATGATGCCTTTGACGGATCTCTTGGACGTGGTACCGGACGTAAGGCCTTCCTCGTCGTAAGTCTCGAATCGCTCAAGCTCTTCCTGGTAGCCCGGGGGCGTCATGGATTTCTCGGTGGCATCCTTGAGCCTGCGGATGGGCATCACACTCCAGTGCGCACAAGGAAAGACAAGCAGCAAGACAAGAGCTGCCGTCCCAAATGTGCAGCCCAGCAATATGGTACGAAGCGTATTGATAGGAGCGGTGGCCTCCCATCTAGCCAGCTCGACGACCACTGCCCAGCCCACCAGGGCGTTCTGAGGGCGTGCCATCCCCACAGACACAGAATTGCCCTCCTCGTTGGTTGCCCACAACGAGGCGCTGGCATTGTTGATCTCGGCATTCCGTGTCGACAGGACCTCGTACGCTGCGTGGTAATCTTTTAGCAGAAAAGGGCGATCGTAGCTTCCGCTTTCCCAGCTGCGTAGTTCGTGTCGGTTGGACACGCCTATACGTGCCGCCACTGGCGGTAGAACAAAATGGACCGGCAGCTCCCCAAAAGCTTCGGGATCGGAAGGCACGTAGGTTGAGTTGCTTGATGGTTCTGACGCGTTAAACCTATTAGACGCAGACACGGGCCCAATTAGCAAGACAACCCCAGAAGTGCCCAGACCCTCTCGTGACCTGATGACATTGACAATGGGCTCAGCAGATGCAACAATGGTCATGTAACCCAGGATGAATCCTGTCGCGTTGTTCGACTTTATCGGCACGGTCAAAGACATCAGGGCGTAAGACTCATTGATAACAAGGGGTCCCAGCAGCAGACCATCATCCTGGGTGAGCGTGATGTCGTTAAAGGCGTAGGCTGCGAACACGTTGGTGTCGGGGAAGTTCTTGCTGGCCTTTTCTGTATCGACATATGTTATATTCGGGTACAGTGCAGGGGGATAGCCCCCTTCATCGTCGCCCAAGTAGGCTGGAGAGCCGTCCGGGTTCGTGTAGGGCAGTTGAATGACGGGGGACGTGTTTCCTGTAACATTATACAGTCCGGCGGGGTTGCCGGTGGTGTTCCTGGAGTATATTCTCGCCTGAAACAGGTTGCCTCCACCCGAGCCCAAGGCACTCTGCATATCATCGCCGGTTTCGTCCCAGTTCGATTCGCCCGTGTTGCCTTGATAGAAATTGGTGAGGGCCTGTTGGATCAATATCCTCGTAACAATCGTCCCACATGTGGTCGAGACCAATTCGATCTCGGAGGCGATTCGCGTCGCTTTTAGGGAGGCTGTCAGGGCGAGACTGTCAGACTCGACGCCGACGACAAAATTGTTGACGAAGACCCATGTTGGGATGGAGACGACAGCGAGGCCGAGCAATACAACGAAGGTAACGAGAAAGGCAAGTTGCTCCCGGATGGCGACCCTCAATTTGTACCTCATGACTCCGGTCGCATAGACTATGATAAGTCTTGGTGGAGTTGAAGCACCGGCGGCATTATTCTGCGTCGACGCTGGAGCTTGTGTTCAGCGTACAAAGAATGGAGTGCTTGGCTCGGCGTGGCGTTAGGGTGACAGACGCGCCGACTGGTCGTGGGCGCAACACGGTGGCTTCAGAACAGGTAGCAATCTCGAAGAGAATCTGGAGTCTTTCCGTGGGCGTGATTCGGCAAGGCACAAGTGAATTGGAATGTATCTTGGACTTAGGTCAGCCAGGGCATCTAGGCTGAGCGTTCTGGAGTCCAGATGGCGCGAAAGTAAACGTGGGTACCGAGAGGAAGGGAGGGCTAAAGCTACCGTAGCTGACCTTGGATGGCCGTTGAGGTGAGGTCGAGCTGGGACTGTGCTCTGCAGTGCGACAAAGGAATGGCAGGGGACAGGTCCACGGAAAGGTAGTGCAGGGCCAAAGGTTTTGGTGACGGGTTTCGCGCTGGCCGAGATGAGAGGCCGATTGATGCTGGAAGGACCCTGGCAAATTGTAGACAGTCTTGTCAATATGACCGGGAGATAGGAGGCAGTCGGCAGGAGGCAGGTCACATGTTATTCGTCGCCAAATTCGAGCAAGCAGAAAGATGAGATGGTGACCTTGGAGGCGAAGAAGACGAGACAGTGCGTGAGTGCGTGAATACGTGAGTACGTGAGTAGGACGATGTAAGTGGTCTTGGCGCCTCGGTACGTTGTGTCGTCCTTTGTTCGAGAGTGCCAGCCCCAGGTTTTGGTTGGTGGTAGAGCTGCTGGTACCGTGTCGTGTACGGCAGTATGCGGGGAGAGAGTAAGCAACACTGGCGTCGATGGACAGTGGATTGGTGGAAGGAGGATCGAAAGAGAGAGAGAGAAAGAGAGAGACAAAGGCCGGGTCTGGTCAAGATGTGCCTGCGTCCTTCCCAAAATGGCCACGAAGATGAAGACGACGTTGACGAATCTGGCCCAACTTTGCGAAGACGACGACGACGACAGCGACAGGACTGCGGAAAGAGCGCAGGTACGGAATCGACTCTCATCAAAGATAGAAGGCGAAGAAAGGCAGAAGGTCCACGGGTTACTTGCAGCAAGCCCAGCATCCCTGCGAAGAGGCGTCCCCATTCCTAGAATTCTAAGCAGCAGGGGGTGGGGGCCTGCAGGGGTATTCCTAGGTATACCTACCCCAGGTCCGCCGATCACTTCCATGGGCAGTTTGGGCGGTCGCGGGAACGCTACGGGACGACCACTTCTCCATTCGGGCGAAAGTCAATTAGGACGGACCGTCATTATTGTCAATAGACTTCTAGGAAGCGTCAACGGTCGAACTGACATGTTCTCTAGCGCATCGAGTGTGAGAGAGAGCAAAACTCATGCGGGCTTTCTTTGCGGCGTACTCCGTACACTCACTAATTTCTCCTCCTCCCACATATGAGCAGGGGAAAGGCACTAGTAGGATCGGGGTTTGTTGAGGATGATCGCTCGAGCACGTTCTAGACCTCACCAGCCTGGCAGTCGGCCAGTCTGCCAGCGCGGCTGTGTGGAAGCTAGACCGCATCGAGGACCCTGAATATCCTCTCGGCCCCCAGCCAATCTTTGCGGTATATTCTCAATCATATCGGTCCAGGATGTCTTCACCTTTCCTCTGGACATCCAAGGGCCCTGCGCGAGTGCACAAGGGGGACTGCACCCGACTGACAATGTCTGGATGTTGAAGCGAGCAAAGACATTTCTCCTCCTCCTCCAGCAACCACGGCCGTATCGGGATGCCCAGCCGAGCACGCGAGCTCAGGCTCAGACAAGCCTCTCAGCAGCCTTGGCCCTCACAGCAGTCCAATATTGCCCGGAGAGCAACGTCCGTCGTCCGATCAATCAGAAAAACCGCAGAAGGAGAAAAACCACCCAATAAGCGGGTGTCTGTTGCTGACAGCGCAGACAATGTAAAACGTGCGAGGTCCAGCATATACTGGGCTAGGGTATTTTCCTGCCAACGGTTTGGGGGACTGTGCTTGCTGGAGCCTGGATGGGCGCAAATTGGTCCAACAAACGTCCAGGGCCTTCATGCCATCCATATCGTGCAGAGACCATTCTGTCACAGACTAACACAGCCCAAAGGAGACGATGCGGTCAAAAAGCCTCTTTTGAGCCCGCGGTGTCGCAATCCAAGCCCTCCGGAGGAACTGGTGTCTCGGGAAACTGAGTCAACATGAGAAAGATCCAGTGCAAGCTTGGAGAAGACAGATTGTAGCTTGTAAGGAAGTTGTGATCTACATACCAGGTATAAACATGTGCTGTACTCTGCTGTAATAGCGCTTCACTTCACCCACCTCGCCCCCGTTCTGGGTTTCGTGCCGGCTAAAAGTCATCCTCACGGTTTCCAAAGCCGTTGTTGAGACAAAAGAGCTTACGAGGACGTTTTGAGGCCAAGCACAAGCAGAGAGGAAGCGCAGATATGTCTCTGGTCACGACATATTCCTCCTGCATAAACGATGTGTCAAGTACCGGCGGTGAGGTCGCGATGCCGCAGGTCGTGGTAGGCTGGTGCAGCAGGTGGATCACTGCCCGAGCAGGTGGTGTTCAGGGGCGAGAACCCACGAGACTCAACCTCCCACAGAATGGCCAAGTAGTGCTTGTAGAACGGCTCATTCATTGATTCCGCTGAGATCGATAATGATATCCATATATACGATAAAAATCCACCCTCGCTCTCGAGTCAAAAAGTAGTCATGATCAGTCGTTAAAATCGCCATAGAAAGCGTCGTCGTCGTCTCCCGCCCATGCAGTCAGATCGATCGATCCCCTTGCCCTTTCTTCGCTCCAGACAATTACCATCCTCCCATCCTTGTCCTCATCTTCGGGTTTTTGTGTTTTTTTATCGTATAAATCTTGCTATGCCTGATGATGATGATGATGCCGCCCAACCTCCCTGTCCCCCCGACCCTGATTGGCCTCAGCACTTGAGCACCGTTCCCCGATGATGATAATGTTGATGATGTTGTTGTGACCATGAGGAGGTCGTCGTGTCTGTCCTGTGATCCCCGATCCGCATTGTATGCATCGTACTCCATGTAGCCAAAAACGCACAAAAGCCGTTCCCTCCCCATCCATATCATGCCTCATGCCACCCCCCCCCCCCCCCCCCATCTCCCCCCCCTTCGTCTCCCCCCCCAAATCCTGAGGCCAGCTCTCACTTCACCCCGGGCTGTACACCAACGGCCCCAGCACACTCTGACTGCCCTCCAGCGTCTGATACAGCGC
>PYFS01004667.1:0-145212 GCA_003671545.1 Ophiognomonia clavigignenti-juglandacearum | reverse complement strand
GTTGTTGTTGTTGTTGTTGTTGTTGTTGTTGTTGTTGTTGTTGTTGTTGTTGTTGTTGTTGTTGTTGTTGTTGTTGTCCTCCAGAATCCTCAGCGTAAAGGCCGTCTCGACACCAGGCGACGCCTCCTCGAGCACGATTGAGTGGTGGATGCAGACATCGCGCAACTCAATCAGCTGCACCACGGTTCGTTCATCATCATGCCTGATATATCGTGCCGCCTCGATCGCTTGCACCACATGCCCTGCGGCGGGAAACAGAACTTGGCCTTGGAACCGGTGGCCGCGCAGCCACGGCAGTTCGTCCAGGCGCAGGATGTTGCGCCAGCGCATCTCGCGTTCCGTGTCGTCGGGGGCGCGGCGGCCCAACAGCTCGTGCGGCGCCGTCTTGCGCAGGCGGTAGTTCCGCGAGATGCGGGATTCCTTCCAGTAGCATGTTTCGTGATCCCAGGCGTAGGTGGGGAGGTCTTTGAGGATTTTCAGCCTGGTGTTGATGGGCGGAGGATCGTCGACTACTGTTGTTGTTGTCATAGCTTCTGGCCCTGGACATGTGAATGCGCGACGATAGCCCTCCAAATCGACGTGTTCGGGGCCCAATTTCGTCCAGATGGTGCCCAGAGCGTCGGAGAAGGTGGCGACTGCATCTTCACCGCGGCGCAACAAGCCCACATACGGTGGCGCCGAGTCGAGCACCTCCTTGATGACCTGTGTCGCCGGCTGCTTGAGCGCCGGCGCCGGCCCAATCTCGACAGCCAGCTCAAACGGCCCGCCGTTCCAGACAGCCGTCTCGACGGCCTCGGAGAAGAGAACGGGCTGGACCATGTTGTCGACCCAGTACTGACCTTTGAGCGCGTCCATCATCGCCTCATCGCCGCGATCCACTACCGTGCCTCCGAACACGCTCGAGCACCACTGTGTTGGAACAACAACGCCCTCGCCCTCGTCCGCCGCCGGCTCGCTCTTGACGGTGATGTTGAGGGCCGCCAGCGACGCGAGATACGGCGCCGCGCATGGCTGCATGTGGGCCGAGTGGTACGCGGTGTCGACCTGGAGCTGTCGCGCAAAGACCCTATCCGAGAGGCCGTCCAGGTGCGCCTTGACCTCGAGAATCGCGTCGAGGTCACCGGAAAGCGTGACGCTCGTGGGGCCGTTGTTGGCGGCGGGCGAGATGCGGCCCACCCACTCCGGCGCCTGGCACAACTCTACTGCGGCGCCGTACGAGAGCCCGACGGCCATCATTCCGCCCTTCTTCTTCTTGTTGCTGTTGCCAGTAGTGTCACCACCACCACCACAAGCCAGCCCGGCGTACACGCCCCGGTAATAGGCGATAGCAACGGCGTCTGCCGCGCCCAGAAATCCCGCTGCGTAGGCGGCGGCAATCTCGCCCGAGGAGTGGCCCACGACTGCGGCGAAGTGGATGCGCGACGCCCGCAGCAGATCCACCAGGGCGATTTGCAGCGCGGTGCAGAGTGGCTGGCTGAGCGCAGCCTCGCCAAGCCGCGAAGGAGACGACGTGCTGCTGCTACTGGCGAGAAGCTCGGCCCGCAGCGACCAGGACGGAGGGTCGGGCAAGGCGGCGAGAGCAGCCTCGCTGCGTGCCAGCGACTCAGAGAAGACGGCACAGGTGGCGGCGAGCGAAGCACCCATGGTCGCCCACTGGGCGCCCTGGCCGGTGAAGACGCCGAGGAGGCTGCTGGGCGTCTCGTCAGGGTAGAGGAGCCCGAGCCCGTCCTTTGCCTGAGCCTCGGTGAAGGCGCGCATGCTGGTTACAAGGAGATCGTGGGTTGCGCCGCTAAAGTGCTGGCGATGGTCGAACAGGCTGCGGTTGTGGCGGAGGAGCCAGGAGAGCTGGTCGAGGTCGAGGTCTGGATGGGAGGCTATGTGGTCGGCGTACGCGTGGATTATGTTGGCTAGGGAGGAAGGGGATTGTGCTGAGAAGACGAGAGGTCCTCGGATAGTGCTGCCTTTGCTTATGCTTGTCATTGTAGTTTCAGTATTGCCATTGCCTTGTATCATTGTGTTGTTGTTGTTGTCGTAACTCTCAAGAATGGCGTGTGCATTTGTGCCGCCAAACCCGAAATTGTTGACGCTGGCTCTTCGACAAGCACCTTCGAGAAGGGGCTCTGGCCATGGCATTGCCTTTTGCACGAGTTCAAGGTTCCTGGTGAATGGTGCGATGGCCGGGTTCAACTCGTCGAACAGCATATTGGGTGGGATCACGCGCTTCTGCAGCGCAAGCGACACTTTCAGAATGCCAGCCAACCCAGCGGCTCCCTCTAAATGTCCCACCACAGTCTTGATGGATCCCACGAGGATCTTGTTCCTCTTCTCAGACTCGAACTCAGACTCCGTGTTGAAAAAGGCCGTCGCAATCGCCTCGGCCTCGAGCGGATCCCCTACGGGCGTCCCGGTCCCATGGCACTCGATGAACTGCGGCCGATCTGCCGGCACCAGCGGATCGAGGCCTGCACGGCGGTATGTGGCGCGAATCAGCTCGGCCTGCGCCGTGGCGCTCGGCATCGTGATCCCCGGCGTGCGCCCGTCCGAGTTCACGCCCGTCTCGCGGATCACACTCTCAATGTAGTCCCCGTCGGCCACCGCCTGCCGCAGCGGCTTCAGCAGCACCGCGGCCACGCCCTCGCCGCGCGCGTAGCCGTCCGCCTTGGCGTCCCACATGCGGCTCCGGCCCGCCGGCGATAGCATGTGCAGCTTGCTTTCGGCGACGTAGACCCCCGCATCCAGGATCAGATTCGCGCCCGCGACGACGGCCAGCGCGGCCTCGTTGTTGCGCAGCGCCGCCACGGCCTGGTGCAGCGCGACCAGGCTGCTCGAGCAGGCCGTGTCGATGGTCGCGCTGGGCCCGTGCAGGTTGAAGGCGTAGCTGAGCCGGTTGGCGGCGAGGCTGCGCGCCGTGCCCGTCGAGGCGTACGTGCCGAGCTGCTCGGGGTCGCGCATCTGGATGTCTGCCCAGTCCGCTGTCATCAGGCCCACGAAGACGGCGGTGTTGGAGCCGTCGAGTCTGTGCAGCGAGTAGCCTGCGGCTTCGTTGGCTTCGTAGACGGTCTCGAGGAGCAGACGCTGGGCTGGGTCCATGGCCTCGGCTTCTTTGGCCGAGATGCGGAAGAAGGGCGCATCGAAGGCGGCGATGTTTTCTGTCAGGAGGTAAGACCGGCCCGCGACGTCGGTGCTGCCGTGCTGGTTGCCATTTGGATGGTAGAAGTTGGAAAGGGCAAGGCGGTTGGTGTTCACGCCCGCGGCCGCAGAGTCAGAGTCGACGTCGACGAGGACGTCGCGCGGGTTGGCGAGGAGGTCCCAGAGAGCCGATGGCGAGGAGGCGCCGCCTGGGAAGCGGCAGGCGGAGCCGATTATGGCGATGGGTTCGCTTGAGGCAATCTTTTGTGCTGCTGGTGACAGTGTCGGTTGTGGTTGTGTATGTGATGGTGCCATATTGAAAAAGTGCGGGCGGCATTCAACACCCACTTGATACTCACTCTCGGCTTTGACAAAGACAAAAGGCTTTACATGTTTTATTATATGTACGTACTATCGTACCCTATTTACTACCTTGGTATAATATACGTTACTTGTTCCGACGACAGTCTACTGTATAGTTTAAAGTTTTACCGGCCAAGAAACAGAGTGATGGGTGAGCCGGTGAGCTGACTCAATAGAGAATAATAACCTTTCCGAAAATCCACTCTGCATGAACTGTATTGCCGTGGACTTTCCTATAATCACAGGTACATCTCTTCCTTATATGCTCGCATATAACAAATTCTACTCACGGACGATATCATTGACTGAATCCCGACACTTCGTCTGGTGTCGTTCGTTTTTCACCTATGCTTGACGAAAACGTGCACCCATGGACTGTCCAATGGATCTCGGCCCTTCGAAGTCGAGCCATGTGCCGGCAGTAGTGTCAAAATGGATTCTCTTTGTGCATTCCGAGGCCACCTTCGACGCGTTGGTGTGTCTAAGCTATCTAGTCCTCTCCGTGTGGGCCATCATTCGCTCATACCGTCTGTCAACATCTTCCAAACAAAGGGTCGCTCTCAAAAGCCTTCTCGGACTTATTAAACTGGTAAAAAAATTCCCTTTCTCAACTTGAAAGTTACAACCTGCTTGTAAAAAAAAACATGCAAAGGTCATTATCTGGGCTGAGAGAAACAAAAACAACAACAGGTCCTCGGCATCATCTACGCCACCTCCAGCACCAGTGTCCTAGCCCTCCTGCTCTACAGCGTCGAGAGCGAGGACGGCAGCCTCCTCGCCTCGACGTACGCGCTCTGTCTCTTCTCCTGGTGCGTCCTGCTCGCCTCGCGCGTCGAGCACCTGCAGACGATCCGGCCGAGCTCGTTCCTGCAGCTAGCCCTGGGGGCTGTTTCGCTCCCCTTTGTATTCACAAGCTGGCTGCCTCGGTTGGCCTTGTACCAGCACTTGGGCGAGCACCATGCCCACCACTCACTGCTGCTGAAAGTCTGCGGGGACGCGCACCTCGCGGCGCTTGTGCTGCTGATCTGCGCCGAGTCGTGGTCCAAGAGGACACTGCTGGTGCCGACCCGCGACCGGGAAAAGTTGTCGCTGGAGGAGACGAGCGGGATGTTTTCGCAGAGGCTGTTTGTGTATCTCAATGGGTTTTTGGCTAAAGGTGAGTTTTTGGCTCTGAAGTGTTTGGTGGGATGAGAGTTCCGAAATTTCATGCCCCATACATACCGTCTCATAAACGCAAGGCTTTCAATCTTTTATATCGACTTTTGTCATTTCACACTGACGGCTTACAACAGCCTACAAACGCACGCTGCTGCTTGAACATCTCCCTCCAATTGACAGCAGGCTGTTGTCAGATGACGCCTCTACACACTTCCACGCCTACTGGCAGCAGCCCGCGAACCAAACCTCGCGCCACGCCCTGCTCCGCGCCACCTGCGTCGTGCTGTGGAAGGACCTCTGCGGGCCTGTCGTGCCCCGCCTGGTGTCCCTCGGTCTGATGCTCTCCCAGCCGCTGCTCATCTCGGCCCTGCTTGACCACCTGCACAGCAGGAGGAGCAGTGACGCCGTGTCGCGAATAGGGGACTATCAGATGCTCTTGGCCGTCGCCGCCAACTTTGTCGGCTCCGCCATCTTCTCGTCCTGGTACATGCACAGCGTGACGCGGTTCCGCGTGGTCATGCGTTCGACGCTCATCTCGGCGCTGTTCGAAAAGGCTCTGTTATCCGTTAGCAGCTCTTCCTCCCCTTCTTCCACATCCCCAACCACCAGCACTACTACTACCACCACCAACAACACCACCTCGGAAGAAGACGCAAAAGAAGCAGCAGCGGAAAATTCAGACTCACTCTCGGCTCAGGATCTCGGCTCCGCGACCGTTATGATGAACGTTGATCTCGAGAAGATGCTCGAAGGGCTCGGCTTCATCCACGAGCTGTGGGCAGTGCCCATCGGCCTCGTCGCGTGCTTCTGGATGCTATGGCAGAACCTAGGCTGGTACCTCGTCGTCCCCTTGTTCATCGCCCTCCTCGCCGTCGCCCTGACGCTCGACATTGGCGAAACCATGACGGCGCGCAACCTGGAGTGGGTCACGCGCACGGAGCGGCGCGTCGTGGGGCTCGCCCAGATCGTCGCGGCGCTGAAGGAAGTGCGCATGCTGGGGCTGACCGAGGCGCTGCACGGCATCGTGGCCGGGCTGCGTGTCGACGAGCTGCTGGCTTACCGGGCGACGTCGAGCCTCTGGACGTATGTGGTCGGCATCGGGTATGCCATGTTTCCGATCCTGACGTTTTGCACGATGAGTATTGCGACAGTTGCGAGCTTGAAAGGGGGCGCGTTGCTCGACTATAGCGGCCTTATTATTTCCCTCTCCGTGCTCAAGCTGATGGCTTCCATGTTGCTGCCCATGCTGCAGCAGGTTATCACCTTTCAGGGCTCGATCGCGTCCTTTGGCCGCATGCAGGCCTATCTTTCCGACCGCCGGAGTCGAGGAGACGACAACCCCAGCAAAGATCCTGTTCGATCTAAGGAAGGAGAAGAGAACGAATCTTTTGTAATCGGCGACGACTCCGACTCCGACTCCGACTGCGACTTAGACACATCTTCCGTTTCGTTGCAGCTTCAGGACATGCACAGCATCAAACTGTCTCCAGTATCTCATCTACAATCACTTCCAAAAAACGCCTCACCCGCCGGCGAGGCACTACTCAGAGAAACCGGTGTAGTCTTTGACCTCCACGCCGCCTCCTTCGGCTTCGATCCCTCCCAGCCGCTCCTCCACAACCTCACAGTCTCCATCCGCAGCGGGAGCCTCACCCTCGTCAGCGGCAAGGTCGGCTCGGGCAAGTCGCTCTTCCTGCGGGCGCTTGTGCGCGACGTGCCACTCCTCGGCGGCTTCATGGCCCGCAGCCACGAGCACGCGGCTCTCTGTACGCTGCCGGCCTGGCTGCGGAATGTCTCGATACGTGAAAACATCACCGGCAGCAGCAGCGATGCCTCCTCCTCCTCCTCCTCCGGCTCAGGCGGCCAAGCCGACGGCACTTGTTATAAGTCCTCGGCAGGTGGTTTCGACAGGGAGTGGTTCGACACGGTGCTAATGGCGTGCGGGCTGGAGCAGGAGGTGCTCGAGATTGGAGAGACGCCCGTCGGCACCGGCGGTGGCGCGCTGTCCGGTGGGCAGAGGAATCGTGTTGTGCTGGCGCGAGCTGTATACTCACGCTTGCCCGTTGTGGGTATGTATGATGATCACCTTTAAAGGGGACTTATCTCTGGAAAAAAAAAAAAAAAGAATGCTGACTGTGTTGGTAGTGGTCGACGACGTGCTGGCAGGCTTGGACGGCGCGACCGAGAAACTGGTGTTTGAGCGCGTATTTGGGCGCAACGGGTTGTTACGCCGCAATGGCTGCACCGTGGTGCTGGCGACGCACTCGGAGCGCTGGGTGCACGAGGCCGACAACTTTGTGGTTTTGTCTGGTGGTTGCTTGACAACAACATCTACACCACCAACAACAAGCATCCCTCAAGTCCAGCCACAGCTGCTGCAGCAGGAGGAGAAGGGGAAAGAGGAGGAGGAGGAGGAGGAGGCGAATGTGGTGCCCTCCCTGCAGGCACATGCAGCTGTTGATGCTGTTGATACTGCTGAGAAGGGTTCAAGTGGTGCTGGCAACAACGCTGACGATGATTACAAGCGAAAGGGCACTTCTGGCTCGCTCCTGTTCTACCTCCAGAGCATCGGCAAGAAGCACATAGCGACCTATCTCGTCCTCATGGTGGCCACGTACACGGGCAACGCGCTCCAGTACATGTGGGTCAAGACACTGCTTCAGCAGAGCATCCCCGTGCTGGTGCTGCGCAGGAACCTGGCCGTCTTCGCGGGCCTCAGTCTCACGTCCTTTGCGCTGACGGGCCTCTTCCTGGTCCACTACTTCACGGTCGTGTGCCCGCGCTCGGGCCTGAACCTGCACGCGAGACAGCTTGTCACCTTCATGGGCGCGCACTTCACCGCCGCGGCGGCCAAGGACTCGGGCTACATGACGAATCTGTTCTCGCAGGACACGGCGATCGTCGACCGGCTGCTGCCCATCCTCTGGCTGAACATCTCCACCGGCCTCCTGGAGCAAATCAAGAACTGCGTCATCCTCGTCGTCGCCACCCCGCCCATCGTCGTCCTCCTGCCGTTCATGATCGGCTTCGGATACCTGACGCAGCACTTCTACCTCCGCACCTCGCGCCAGCTGCGCCACCTCGATCTCGAAGCCAAAGCCCCGCTGTGCGAGGATCTCGACGAGACACTTGCCGGCGGGCCGACGATTCGCGCCTTCGGCTGGCTGGCGCAGACCAAGACCCGCAACAGGCGTCTGCTGCACCGCTCGCTGACGCCCATGTATCTGCTCGGCGACTCGCAGAACTGGCTGTCGCTCGTGCTGGACCTCATGGTCGCGTGCATCGTGTCGGCGCTCGTCGGGCTCGCCCTCTTCGTGCAGCCGGCCAGCAACAAGACCGACGCCGGCTTCGTCGGGCTGGCGCTGGTCGGCGCCCTGGACCTCGGCTTCAGCATCCGCGTCCTGGTGCTCGCCTGGACGCAGGTCGAGACGGCCATGTCGGCCATCGCGCGCATCCGCCTCTTCCTCGCCTCCACCCCGCAGGAGCAGCCCCACGTGCCCCACGACTTCACGCACCCGCTCTGGCCCAGCGCGGGCGGCGTGCACTTCCGCGGCGTCTCGGCGGCCTACTACGCCGCCGCCGACAACAACAAGTCTGCTGCCGACGCGATGCCGCCCGACGCGCTGCGCGGCGTGACCCTGCGTGTCGCGCCCGGCGAGCGGCTGGGCGTGTGCGGGCGCACGGGCAGTGGCAAGAGCTCGCTGCTGGCCACGCTGCTGGGCCTGCTGCATCAGACGGGGGGCGAGATCATCGTCGACGGCGTGGACGTTGCGACAGTGCCGCTTGCCACGCTGCGGCGCAAGTTTGTGACGTTGACGCAGGATGCCTTCTTCCTGAAGGAGCGTAGCGTGAGGGAGAACCTGGCGCCGTGGGGCTCCGGCTCGGCAGCGGATGGCGATGATCATGATGGTGGCACGCACGAGGACGAGGACGCGTACTTGCCGTCGGACGAGGAGATGGCGCGCGCGCTGCGGACTTGTGGGCTGTGGGATAAGCTGGAGACTTTGAGGGCTGGGGCTGATGCTGAGTCGGCCTTGGACTTGGGTCTGCAGGCCGTGGATACCATGTTGAGCCAGGGCGAGAAGCAGCTGCTTTGCTTGGCTAGGGGCATGCTGCATCCTGGCAAGATCGTACTATTGGACGAAGCCACCAGTCGGTACGTCCATGAGCACCAGTCGGCCAAATAGTAACCTCGCCATAAAAACGTGTGTGTGCTAACTCAAACTCAACAGGGTCGACTCCAATACAGACGCTCTTATGCAAAAGATTCTAAGGACCGAGTTTGCTGGTAGGACCATCATCGCCATCTCCCACCGGCTGAGCGCAGTCATGGACTTTGATCGGGTCGCCGTCATGGATCGGGGTGAAATCGTAGAGCTCGACGCACCACAAGCTCTCATGGCGAAGGAGGGGAGTGTCTTCCGAGCATTGGCTCAAACGCAGGCTAAGCTGTACGAGGAAAAGAAGCTGATCTCGTGAAGAAGGGGTTCGCTAATGAACGAAGCTCCTATCCTTGATTCCATACAGCATATACAAGTACAAACATTGCCCATTTGATGCGAAATGAAAACCAGCGCTGCTGGTGCTGGACCGTGACGTGTTGTTACGCTCGAACATGGCGTAACCTTCATACCCTTATTACGTCCACGACCATCGTCAAATCCATAGGTTTTCGCCAGGGAGGAGACAAATTAACGGGCTCAGCGTAACATTAAAACTACTATGGGCGCCATCCACAAGAAGCTTGCTATCTTCCAGGTTGGCATCCAAAAGTCGGGGTCTGCCAGGCACATGAGACGGCCCCACGACGTCTACAAGTGAGAAGCTAGGTATCTATCAAGGCCAAAGGCAAGGATTGAGAATACAAAGCTTCGCTCTTTGACAGATGACTCGTTCCAAAGCTGGAGCCCAGAACCAGAATGTTACAACAATGTAATATAATATCTCAAGCCATGTTTCCTAGCTCTCACGATCTGTGACTCCTGACTCCCAGTCGAACGTGCGAGGTTGACGAAACTACCAAGTCCTTAGCTACGCGATAGTACGATAGTACTTGTACATGTCGAAATTTGATCCACGCCCCCTTCCTCCTCTTTCCGCCCAATTTCAATTCTTCATTGCTTTATTAAAGTTGCCTGTATTCTTGCGCGGCTAAGACTTTGCGACAGGACTTCTATGAGCATCTAGATTCTTGCTTCGGCAATTTTGCATGCTCGGACGCATTGACAGCCGCTTGCGTGACAACCCCACCCTTGCTTCTGTCAGCACCCACAAAATTGAACAAAATTCCACCGCTGGCTGCAACTGCAGGAGTATCAGTAGTCGCAGGTGGTAGGTTCACCTGCCGGCCATTTCCAACATCCACTTGGTCACTTTGATCGGTAGAACGCCTAGATGGTCCAGCGGCAGTACTGTAGGATGGAATCTAATGGCTGGTGGAATCGGCTCGGAAATTTTGCTGGCCCAACCGGTAATAAGCTGGGTTTAGCCAGGTGCTCCGAGCGGTTTGTGAAGCATTACCGAACATAGGTATCCACAGCGGGTTCTCGCTAAGCTCTTGTGCGGGTACTTTGCTTGGTTTAGTTCCGGGCCGCATACCAAGCTATGATGCCCTTCTCCCTATAATAAGTGGATACAAACCTTAAAAATCCCAGCTGTCCTCGCTACCGAATAACCGGGACCGGAATTCCAGTAACTGGAATACTACGGTAAAAACTCCATGGCCTCGAGAATTTGACCCTGGCTGCGCTTCTTCCAGCGGAAGGCGTCCGGGTTGAAGTCTCCGGGTATTCTGTTCCGGAAAGGCTACAGCAGAACCGCTTGCTTTCTCCGACAGAGCCGTTTGTACTACCTAGGCACGGTAGAAGAGTTACATTTTGGAGCAAGCATGCGAGAGAACACTCTTGGGCGGCCCTAGGTAAGACAATTGATTCTGGCCTTCGAACTCACCCTCCTCCCGGCTTGATGGATTATTAGCGCGCTTTTTTGGTTTTGGAATCGAGAGGAAGTCGAATGGGCGGTTAAGTAGCAGCGGAATAGTTTACACTCCAAAAGGTTCGTCTCCTGTCATCTCAGTAGCTGCACAACGAAAGTAAATCTAAACCTTAGGCATATCGGGAGTACAGCGTAGCATTTAGCATTTCATAGCCGCGAAGGTCACATCATGGCTATCTCTACCAGCGACCTCGAGCAAATATGGTCACGCAACGCACACGTCCCCCAGGAGTCCAACGAGCTCCTCCACGGCCTCTTCACCAAAAAAGCCGCCACAGTCCCCTCACACGTACTGGCTGTGGACGCATGGGACGGCAAATTCACATACGCGGAATTGGATCGCGCGTCCTCGCATTTCGCACGATGTCTTGTCCAAGCTGGGCTCGTCGTT
Source organism: Ophiognomonia clavigignenti-juglandacearum (assembly GCA_003671545.1). Lineage (NCBI taxonomy): Eukaryota > Fungi > Ascomycota > Sordariomycetes > Diaporthales > Gnomoniaceae > Ophiognomonia > Ophiognomonia clavigignenti-juglandacearum. The sequence continues at coordinate 134,177 of PYFS01004667.1, read as the reverse complement.
AACGACGACGACGACGACGACAACAACAGCAACAACAACAAAGATGATATGCTGGTGCCGTTCTGCTTCCACAAGTCGGCGTGGGCCGTGGTAGCCATGCTGGCGATTTTGAAAGCCGGCGGCGCGTTCGTGCCCATCGATCCCGCCCAGCCGGCGCCGCGGAGGGAGAGTCTGCTGCGACAGACCCGTGCGTCCGTAGTCGTGACGTCGCCCTCCACAGCACACCTGCTCCGGGGCGCCGGCCGCACCGTGGTGGTGGTTGACGCCAGCCGTTTCGACGGCGCAGCACAACAGAGAGAGGAGGAAGCGGTCGCTTTCTCCGAGACGATTGTCATACCGCCTAGCCGAGCTGCCTATGTCCTGTTTACGTCTGGCAGCACGGGAGAGCCCAAGGGCGTGGTGATGGAGCATCGGGCGGTGGCATCCAGCCAGCTCCTTCGAAGGCAGCGGAAAGGATACAAGGAGGGCTGCCGAGTTCTGCAATTCGCCTCGTACACATTCGACACGTGTATTGATGAAATATTCATGGTCCGTACTACTCCCACCTTGCTTGAACACGTGTGTGTGTGTGTGTGTGTTTCTGGTTTTGTGCTAACCAACGAGGTTGAGGTGAGCAGACACTCGGCGTTGGCGGCTGCGTATGCATTCCTTCAGACTACGACAGGATGAACCGCCTAGCCGCAGCAATCCAGGAGCTCTCCATCGACCTGCTGGAGGTGACCCCAGCCGTCGCACGGCTACTGGACCCCGACGAAGTCCCCTGCATCAAGACCATCGTCTTTGGCGGCGAATACCTGTCGCAGCAAGACGTCCTGCCTTGGATCGGCAAAGCCCGTGTCATCAACACTTACGGCCCGACAGAATGCTGTGTCGAGTGCGTCGTCGGCGACATGACGCCGGATACGACGACGCCGGGATTTCTAGGCGCCGCCGTCGGTTCGACCGTGTGGGTCGTAGACCAAGAGAACCACGACCAGCTTGTGCCTTGCGGCGAGGAGGGCGAGCTTCTCGTCGAAGGCCCGGCACTGGCCCGCGGCTATCTCCACGACGCGGAGAAGACGGCCGGGGCCTTCATCACAGATCCCGTGTGGCTTCTCCGTGGGACGGCGGGCCGACCCGGACGACGGGGCAGGCTATACAAAACAGGAGACTTGGTCAAGTTCCAGGGGGCGACTGGGATGCTTACTTACGTGGGCCGGAAAGACTCGCAGGTGAAGGTCCATGGGCAGCGCGTGGAGCTGGGAGAGATCGAATCACACGTCCTTAGGAGCATGCCCGAGGCCAAGATGGTCGTAGTCGATGTGGTCAAGGATGACGACGGGGACCAAGCTCTCGTGGCCTTCATCCAGCTCGCCGAGCAAAAGTCATCAGCGGCATTGATCACGACAGGAGCACCCAGTGGCAACTTGGACGAGAGTCTGCTGGAGCCAATACCTGGCGCCAGCACATTACAAGCCGACCTCTTCAAAACCATTCCCCGATACATGGTTCCGACGGCTTATTGTCGCATGAGACACTTTCCCGTGACACTTTCCGGAAAAGCAGACCGCAAGGCACTGCGTGAGGCTGCAAAGAAACAGCTGAAGCAGCTGGTTCCAGCACGCAACGCTGCCAAACTTCCGTCGACCACCAGCTCGAGCATGAACACGACAAGCACAGTCCCGCAAGCCGCCCTCAGCAGCAAAGAATTGAAACTCCAGCAGCTGTATGCCACGATCCTGAAAATGGAATCGTCCCAGATCCATGTCACCGACAGTTTCTTCGAGCTAGGCGGTGACTCGATCGGCGCCATCAAGCTCGCGGGCCAAGCGCGCAAGCAGGGCTTGAAGTTCGCTGTAGCGGACATCTTTCAGAAGCCAAAGCTGTGCGACCTCGCTGCCGCTGCAACTGAGAGACAAGTCAAGGTCAAGACGAAGAAGGAGGTGAAGGCGGAGGTAGAGGTGGAGGTAGAGGTGGAGCTGGAGGTGGCATTATTGGCGCCATTCTCACTGGTGGGAAAAGACATGGACGAGTGTCAACAGACGCGCGACCAGGTCGCGGCTGCATACCAACTGGATCCCGCCAGCATCGAGAATCTATTTCCTTGCACGCCCCTCCAAGAGGGTCTCTTCTCCCTCAGCAACCGCTCCTCCGGACAGTACGTATTCCAGAAAGTACTTCTCCTAGCGGACCACGTCGACACGGCCAAATTGCGCACGGCTTGGGAGACCGTGATAACACAGCTTTCCATCCTGCGAACGCGAATGTTCCTGAGCGAACGGCACCGCGGAATTCTGCAAGGCAGCCTCAAGGCAGATGCTCTCGCAAGCTGCTGGACACAAGCCACCAGTCTGCAAGAGCACGCGGCACGCGACAGGGCGCAACCCATGGGGTATGGAGACTCTCTATCACGGTACGCACTTGTGGAGAGTCAGACAGCTGGCAAGGACAGGTACTTTGTCTGGACAGTCCACCACTGTCTGTACGACGGCTGGACTATGCCACGGATCCTCGCCATGGTCGACCGAGCCTATCGGGGTCTGCCTCTCAGCAAGCCGGCGGGGCCCAGCTTCGACCTCTTCATTCAGCATGTATATGACCGGAAGCGTCAGCAGGAATCCGCAGACAGTTGGAGGGCCTATCTCGCCGATGCCCCGTGCACCAGACTCCCCAAGCGAGTGACTGCTCCAACGCCCGACAGGCCGCGGGGATTCCTAGTGAAGCACCAGCCGCTCACGCTCAAAAACAGACGGCAGACCCCGCGCGCCCTCATCAGCGCCGCCCTGGCGCTCGTCCTCGCGAAGCGCGTCGGCTCGGAGGACATCGTCTTCGGCACCACGGTGTCCGGCCGCGACGCACCCGTCGACGGCATCGAGGAGATGATGGGCCCCACCATTGCCACGGTGCCCACGCGCATCTCGATCGACGGCGCGAGCACCGTCGATGCCTTCCTGGCCACGGTGCAGAGCCGGGCCGTGTCCATGATCCCGCACGAGCACGAGGGCCTGCACAACATCGCGGCGCTGGGGCCGTCGTATCGCGAGGCGTGTGACTTCCAGGTGTACCTTGTTATCCATCAGGAGGACGACGCCGCCGCGAATCCAGCAGATGCGGACGTGGACACTGCGGGAGCGCTGGGGCAGTGGCAGGGCGAGACGGGACAGTCGAACGGCCTAAGCACGTATCCGGTCATGGTGGAGTGCTTTGTGCACAGGGACAGCGTTAAGATTCAAGCTGATTTCTCTACGGCTCTGCTCTCGGACACGGATATGGAACGGATCACGGACCAGCTCTTCTTCACTTTAGGACAACTGGCCGGCAACAGTGGCGACCGAAAGCTGGCAGACCTCGAGTTAGTGTCGGCGGACGACCTGCGCCAGATCTCGGCGTTCAACAACAGCACAGTGCCTGTCGTGCCTGTGAAGGAGCTGCTTCATGACCAGATCGCCGAAAAGGCGAGACATTCTCCAACCTCCCCGGCTATCGACGCCTGGGATGGGAAGCTCACGTACAGAGAGCTTGACGACGCCTCAACCAGACTTGCAGCCCGTCTCGTCAGTGCCGGCGTAAAGTCAGGAGACATGGTTCCCTTGTGCTTCTCCAAGACGAAGTTCGCCGTTGTGGCCTTGTTGGCCATTTGGAAGGCGGGCGGCGCCTTTGTTACCCTGGACCCTGATGCGCCAATTGCCCGTGTCCAGAAGATCGCCGAGCAAGTGGGCGGGCCAGTGATCCTCGCGTCCGTCGAGAATGCCACATTGATGCAGCAGGTGGCAGCCGCAGGCCGCGAGGTGATTGTCGTGGCATCTTCACAAGATCTAGTACTATCGCAGGATCATGATGGGTGCCATGCTCCGAACTCGTTGCCACTGGTCCGTCCTGAGCAGCCCGCGTATGTGTTGATGACTTCAGGCTCCACTGGCACTCCCAAAGGGGTTGTCATGCAACATCAGGCGGTCAGCTCCAGCTTGGGCCTGCGCGCCAAAGGACAGGGCTGGGGGCCTCATACCCGCGCATTGCAGTTTGCCTCGTACACGTTCGATGCTATATTTGATGAGATCTTCATGACGCTCATCTCTGGTGGTTGCGTCTGTATACCATCTGATAGCGACAGAATGAGCGACCTTGACGGCGCGATCCGAAAGTTCAGTGTCAATACTTTGGGGTTGACACCAACAGTGGCTCGTTTGATCAATCCTGCCGAGGTTCCATCAGTCCGCCATGTCGTGCTCTGGGGTGAAGCTGTCTTCCAGAAGGATTTGGCTCGCTGGGACCACATCGACAAGCTCCAGATCACATGTGGCCCAACCGAGTGTTGTGTGACAGTTGCCCAGTACGACGTGGATGTCAGAAACCTGCCATGCGGCAGTCTGATCGGAAAGCCAGTGGGATGCCGAACGTGGATTGTGGACCCCAACAACTATCACAAGCTTGTCCCAGTTGGTGCCGTCGGCGAGCTTCTGGTGGAAAGCCCGTCTTTGGCTCGTGGCTACCTGAACGACCCTGACAAGACGAAGGCGGCATTTACAGACGCCCCTGGATTCTTCCGAGACATTCTTTCCAACAACCCAGCCTTGCGAGATGAGCCTGGGCCAAGGCGGTTCTATAGGGCAGGTGATCTTGTGCGGTGGGATGACTTTGGCAATCTCATCTACATCGGACGGAAGGACGCACAGGTGAAGCTGAACGGTCAGCGAGTGGAGCTTGGAGAAATCGAGCACCAGCTTGCCCTATGCTTGCCAACAGCAACCCACATCGTTGGCAGCGTCGTCGCCCTCGCAAGTGGCAAGCAAGTCCTCGCTGCATTCGTCAAATTTGGCCAGAAAGAACCGACAGCGCCTGATGATGACGGGGAGACGCCCAAGTCTGCCGGCCTGGCCGCCATCGGACTGCAGGTTATGTCCGAGCAAGCTGACGTGGCGAAGGCTTTAGCAACGAGGTTGCCCAGACACATGATCCCAACAGCCATGTTCTCCCTTCAAAACGTCCCCCGAACCTTGACCGGCAAGGTTGACCGAAAGCTTCTGCTCGAGGCTGCGAGCGCCTTTGATCTCAAAGACCTCCAGAACGCCAGCAGCAAGGTCACGCGCCCAATGAATGCCATCGAACGAGACTTGCAGCTGATCTGGGCTGATCTGCTCGAGTTGGATCCCTCTGCAATTCGACTGACAGACAGCTTCATCAACCTAGGTGGCCACTCGTGAGTCAATTTTCTAGCACTCCCACTCCATCACCATGCATGAATGAGGCAATGAACTGACAATAGACAGTGTTACTGCCATGAAACTAGCGGGAAGGGCCCAACGTCAGTCCATTTTCATCACAGTGGCCGACATTTTCCGCTTTCCAAGGCTGCAGGACCTCGCCGCCCACGCTGGATCCGTGCAGGTGCCCGCCATGTCGAAAGCGGAATCGACCATCATAGCACCCTTCGCCTTGATGGACCCAAGTATAGAGCACCAGAAGCTTTGCAGCAAGCTTGAGGCCGCGTACGACTTGGAGGCCAGGATTGAAGATCTCCTGCCCTGTACTCCGTTGCAAGAAGGCCTACTCGCCCTGAGCAGTCAAAATCCAGGTGACTACGTGTCTCAGATGGTCCTCCGCCTTGGGAACGACGTCGACCTGAGCAAGTTCCGTGCAGCCTGGGAGACAGTCGTGAGCGCGCTTCCAATTCTGCGCACCAGATTGGTCTTCGCGCAAGACCACGGGGTCCTTCAGGCCGTCATGAAGGAGACCATCCAATGGACTGAAGCCGCGGATCTTGAGCAGTACCTTCAGTTCGATGCTGCCAGCCCGATGATTTTGGGGCATGCGCACGCGCGGTACGCAATTGCCGGCGGCGGAGCATCCAGCAGAAGCTTTGTGTGGACGATTCACCACAGCCTGTACGATGCATGGATCATGCCGCGCATCCTCCACGCCGTCGATTGCGCGTATCAGGGCTTGAGCCTCCAGCCATATAGCAGCTTCGGTGTCTTTATCAAGTATATCGCTGGGCAGGACAAGGAGCAAGCCAGGGAGTTCTGGGGGTCTTATCTCGCAGATGTGCCTTCTCAGGTGCGCCTAGGACGCACCTATGTAGACTCCGGGGCGAGGGGCTTGGTCGAGCGCGAGAGCATTGCTACGCTGGGCAGCGGGAAATACATCCCGTCTGTCCTGGTACGCGCAGCCATGGGCATCACGCTTGCCCAGCTCACCGGGCAGCTGGATGTCGTGTTTGGAAGCACTGTCTTTGGTCGAAACTGCCCGGTGGACGGTGGTGCCGAGAACGTGATGGGCCCGACCATTGCAACTGTGCCGATCCGGGTCAACCTCACCAGGGAACAGACTGTCGACGAACTGCTCAACACGCTCCAGCAAGACACGGCGTCGATGATCCCGTACGAGCATGTGGGACTGCAGCACATTGGCCGCGTCAGCCCATCATGTCAACAGGCCTGTCAATTTGAGACGTACCTCGTGGTCCAGTCGGACGAGACCTCGTTACCCAGCAAGGGAGTCCTCGGAGAGTGGCAGCAGGACGAAGATGTTGCTGGCTCGGGCACATATCCGCTCATGATGCAATGTGTCGTGCAGAAGGACTGCGTGAACGTCCGTGCGAGTTTTGGCATGGAGGCGATGCTGGCTGAGGAGGTGGAGTCACTCGTGGACAGCTTCTGTCGCGTCTTGCAACACATGGCCACGAAGGAATTCTCGGGCTCGCTCAGCAGGATTCTGCTCAGCAGACTCCTGACAGATCTAACCTCGGGAACAGCCACAGCTTCTCCCACTGCTTCCATATCGCCACCTCTCTCCGGCTCCGCATCAGCCACGGCTCCTTCCATTTCTTCTTCCTCATCGACGCCTCTCTCCACACCGTCCGACCCCCCTTGGCCAAATGAGAATGGCGATCTCCGGAGAGAGGTTGCTGCCGATTTCATGGATCGGGACTACCTGGCCCTGAGTCCCCAGGACCAAAGTCGCAGTGATATCGAGGATGCCAAAAGCAAGCAAGTCATACTTCAAAACATCTGGGCAGCCGTGCTTGAGCTGCAAGTCTCCGAGATTGGCTTGGACGACAGCTTCTTCCACCTTGGCGGCGACTCGATCGGTGCCATGAAAGTCGCCGCGGCAGCACGAATCGAGGGATGGAGTGTTTCCGTGTCGAGCATCCTCAAATTTCCCACAATCGCTCAGCAGGTCCAGCATGTCCAACAATTGGACAGCAGCAAAGGAAGGGGCCAGCCTCAAGAGCTTGTGCTCGAAGCGCCTGAGCCATTCTCACTAGTATCCAGAGAAGTAGAACGAGGGGTTATGAGAGCCTTGCAGCGTAAAGGGGTCAAAAACGAGGTGATCGATATCCTTCCAGCCACGGATTTCCAGAACAGGCTCGTGAAAGAGTCGCTTACGGATCATAAGACGGCCTTGAACTACGTGACACTTGATCTGGAATCCAGCGTCGACTTTGAGCGTCTGCAAAATGCTTGCAACGTGTTGGTCGACAAGGTGGAGATTCTTCGGACAGTCTTCGTCCACATCGAAGGGCGGGCGTGGCAGGTCATCCTCGCGAGTCTTGCCGCCAATGTCACCGAGGTGCTGCTTGCGGCCGACGACGACGACCGCGGCGTCGCTGTTCACCAACAGGCCTGGGCTACCCCTTGTGGGCCCTTGTTCGACCACCCGCCCGTTTCCTTTGCCCTGACGCAAGGCCCGACTCCCGCAGACCAGAAGAAGTTGGTCATCGGAATCTCGCATGCCCAGTACGACGGTCTCTCACTGCCAAGTCTGCTGAAGATGCTTGAATGCGCCTATCGCGAGGCTTCACTGCCCCCCGTTCTCCCCTTCTCCGCGTACGCGATGCTGCAGTCGAGCCGCAAAGACGCAAGCAAAAAGCACTGGCGAGCGCTGCTGATGGGCTCATCCAAGCTTACCCAAGGCCTCTCCACGCTCCCACCGCCGCCGCCTTCAGATCTCGCCGCGATGCGACTCGCAGAATATAGTAGATTTTTCGACATGCCAACCATGCCTAACGGCGCCACCGTTTCCCAGCTAGCGAACGTGGCCTGGGGCATGATGCTGCACAAGCTGACTGGAGAGACGGACATTGTCTACGTGACACTGGTGGCAGGCCGCAGCTCGTCTGCCCATGGCATGGAGAACGTGGTGGGCCCGTGTCTCAACTTGGTGCCGGTTCGACTTTCGTTCAGGGAGGAGGGGTGGACAGTGCCGGAGTTGCTTGCTTCGCTGCAGATCCAATTCGCAGCCATGGACGGCGGGGCGGATACCATGGGCATAGATGACATTCAGGAGCAGTGTACGCAGTGGCCTGGAGCATCCACGTTCGACGCCGTCTTCTTCCATCAGAACGTGGACGAGGCGCCACAACATGGTCTCTCGGGGAGCTTGACCAAGGCCAAGCTCCAGATCAACCCTTCGGTGGTGCTGCGGAGGACTTTCGTCACTACTCATGCTGACAGTGGTGGGTTGACTGCCAGGGTTTCGACGGCCAGTCATCTAATGACAGACCAAGGGGCTGGCGTGTTGCTTGATTCGTTCCAAGAAACGTTCTCTCGTTTATTCGGATGCATATAGACATTCCATAGGATCAATCATGCTTTTGTGCTTCCTGTCAAGAGTTTGAGATGTAGCTCGCTTATTGATGGGCTTATGTGAGAATACACACTCATTGGGTGGCGAACCGTACCCGTACAAAGACCAGCAACGTTGTTAAAGACGAAATCAAATCCGCGAGGCGATGAGATTCCGCTATGGTGTGTTTGACTCTCAAATCCGTGGGTGATTGTTTGGCAGAACCCAACCGACCGTGCCCTCACGAGTGGACAGGAGTTCATGGCATCGAACTATGCAAAGGCAGGGTCCAAGGCGGGTGTGCTGCGAACCAAGCTTTATATTTATTCGAAGTCGATTTAGATATGTTCTACGTTTTTGCCTCACGGCCTGCTTGGCAACCCGGCCCAACAGTCTGCAAGACCTCGATGAGCTTCGTGCACCCGCGGCCACTTTTCATCGAAGCGGCGAAGCCACGATTTTGGGGACCTTTGGCGATCGGGGCATCATCGATAACGTCTGCGCAAGCGTGGACGCGATGGTTCTTATGGCTTGTTCCGAATAGCTTCCTGGCGAGTAACATAGGCTGATCTCGACCTTGTCCGATCGCTCGAGAGACACGGCGAGATCGAACTGGTAGGCAGTCAAGGAAAAGTCAGTACACACTTTTTTACACTTCACGACTTTGCTTCAGTCAAGTCGTCAACACCGGCCAGGGGGGAGAACAATTAGCCTCGGAACGTACCTCCGTATAGGATTGCCTGCCAATGAGGCTGATAGATACAACCTCGTTGCTGATGGTGTCCAGATGCAGCGGCCGGAAAAGAACTGCCGTGTTGAAGAGTCTCCGGGTCTCCAGGACCTCATAGATGCTGCCGAGCGGGACAGTCTGATGCTCCAGGCTCTCCAGGAACTCCCTCTGCACGTCTTTGAGCAAGCCCGTCATCGACTCAGCGCCCGCAAGCCGCATCCGGCACACGAGCGTGTTGATCATAGGGCCCATAATCTCGTTGACATTGCGGATGGGCAGGTCCCTCCCAGCAGTGACAAAGCCAAAACACACGTCGTCCATGCCCGTGTAGCTGGCCAGCACAAGCGCCCACGCCGTCTGCACAAGGTTGAACAGCGTGATGTTCAGCTTCTTGCAGAAGGCCAGCAGGAGCGACGATTTCAGCCCCGGCACGGGAATCGTTATCTGCGAGCCCGAAGAGCTGCTACTAACTCCCGACGACGACGAGGACACGGTCGGGAACAGGCACGGCTGCGTGCCCTGCAAACGTCGAGTCCAATATCCGAGGTGCGTCTGGTCGGACCCGAGCTTGCTCTGCTCCTGGAGGAAGGCAACGAAGTCGCTATACCGTGCCGGGGGCGAGGTCGAGAGCTCTCCCGCATAGGCGCTGCCGAGGTCGCGCATGACGATCGCTACCGAGACGCCGTCTGTGAGCGTGTGGTCGATCTCGAGCCGACAGTGAACGCCGCGCCCGCTCGGGCTCGGGGCAATGGTGAGGCAGTGCGCAGGCCGGTTCTCGGGGAACACTGCTTTCCGCGCAGCCTCGCCGACGCCGACCTCGAGGCTGGGTGCCTCCCTGATGTCTGGCTCGCAGTGCGCGAGCACGATCTGGTCCGAGAATCTGTCGAATTCCAGGCTCTCGGAGAGGATTGTGCGAAGGATGGGGTGCTGTTGAACCACGTTGCGCCATGCCTGCTTGACGCGGGCCGCATCGACGGTGCCACCGGGGCTTCCGGCTGCGGGCTCGATGGACATCGTGGCAACTACGTTGTAGTCCGGCGCCGAGGCACTCATCTTGCTTAGCTGGATGGCCGCCTGGATGGGCGAGGCAGGGTAGATGTCCTCTACGTCCGAGGCCTGTTGGAGGTCGGCCTCTTCCAGCTTCTCGTCGAGGAAGTCCGGTAAATCATCCTCCTCCATGCCCAGTAGAGAGAATCGTGGGCGAGCTGTTGTCGAGTTCATTGTGGCAGTCACTGGTGTACAAAGCAGTGCAGGTGGATGACGATGACTGCATCAAGTTAAGGCTGGCATAAATCGATTGTGCTTACAAAGGTCATAACAAAGATATCAATTATATTATAATTCAATATATATTGCGGTAATAGTATGCGAGTGGATCCTCGAAGATTTGGTAAAATTGTCGTCGGAATACCGCGAGCACCTTTTGATTCCGTGGACGCGGTAAAGTGGAATTTGAGGGTCGGAAAAGCTTACGGAGTATTCTTTAACTGGTGGTTCCTCGGAAAGAAATGGGTGAGGAGCATAGCAGCGATTCAGTCCCGGGCGGTGTAAAACATTGGCAGAGCTCGAGCTTATGTATATACTCGTATATATCCAGCCCTTGCTTATTGGTCCGTGCAGCCATAACCAAGCAGTAGACCAACACCATTTTGTAATAAATATAGCAAAACATGATGAGATTATACTGTATAAGTACAGTCATCCACGCACACGCCTTGAAAGCCCCTACCCCCGGGCCCTCTCTTCTTAAACATACTCTTTACTCGCTGTGGTCTTTCAATCAGACACCGCTGTCGAACCTCAATCTTGTCACGGATTGACTACTCGACGCTATGGAGGTCCAGGAAATGAGCGAGGCTTACGAAGAAATCGATGGCTGTTATACCTTCACAGGCACTCCGATCGTCTACCGAAGAGGCACCGATCTGTACCATGCGATTTCGAAAGCTCGATATTCGTCGACTTCAGATGTCAAAGAGCAAGATCTCTAGAGCTCACAAACAATACCTTGATACCCAGAGATGTGTACAGACCGATGTTCTCCCACGTTCAGCCACGCGCCAGAACCCTTGCCGTCGGGGTGCTACGTCAAGAGACCTCGATTGACCTCCTACGACCGGTCATCAAAGTCTCGACCCAATGGCATTGCGGATAGTGTTCTTCTAGAGCTGGAAGTCTGTGAGATCCTTCGACGGTCCCCGCACCCGAACCTGGCAACATATCTCGGCTGCCAGGTCGCTGACGGGCGGATCACCGGCCTCTGCTTCGCGAAGTACGACAATACGTTGATGCAGAAGCTCAATTCCGGGAGCTTGAACAAGAGAGCGCTAAGGGCATCGAGGGCTAAGCTTGCAAGTCGAGATGACCACCAGTATGCTCTGGAAGGGGTTGAACAGGGACTCACGCATCTTCACTCGCTGGGGCTGGTCCACAACGATATCAACCCGAGCAACATGATGCTGAACGGGACGACTTCCGTTATCATCGACTTTGGCTCGTGCAGAAGGACGGGAGACAGCTTGAAGGATGTGGGTCGTACGTACGAATGGTACGATGAAAGTGTCCATTTTTCTGTGCCTGAAAACCTGGATTGGAACGCGGTGCAGGAGATCCGGACATGGCTGGGTGATAATGCCAACGAGTTCCTATTTCCTGAATGATTTTCGACCACACTTGTTACCTAGGTAGTAACCTCCGCAAGGCAGCAAGTTCCCATCTTCGTAGTCGAAGCTGATCGTCCACGGTGGTCCAGGTAATCCCACATCCTGGAACCCCACGCCATTGCCAATAATGCGCTGGCAACGCCGATGCTATCTCATGTAGCGCGATGCACACATGTTTGAGATCATGATTTAGCTACAGTGTTATACTAATTGTGGAAAATGACTGAGCTATGGTTGCATACACATATAAATACCCTCCTGATCTCCACGTTGAGCTCCTCGACAGCTCCAGCTCAGTCCAGGTAACCATTAGTCTCCGCTCTACCAAGGAATCTCTCGTTGGAATCGATTTCATCACGAGAGACGACTGAAGCAGATACCCCGCCACACACAGCTGAGCAAGGCAAGGCTGCAAGGGGGCGGTGACGCGTGCGCACAAACTGCACCTCCTACCCCTTGTAAGTATTCCAAGGTTTCCCGATACCTCTGCGCGTCTACAAGTCGAGCCCGGCCTGATGAGCATCCGCATGAAGCACTGCGTTATCCCAGTGCTGCCGACAGCAACTAGCCAGGGAAAGTGGTTGGGCTTCGAGAAGAATAGACTTTAATGTGTCTTTTCCAGAGTCGGATGAAGAAGCCCAAGAACTCTTGCTTTGCTTTGTGACAGGGACGGGAATTTACATCACAGACTTCGAACAACAAGACGTAGGATCACAGTCACTAGCTTTCAATCAGGATCGGGCTGTGTGTTCAATGAATAGATTCAACAGTCGTCTATCCAATTCTGCGCAGGCCAGAGCCTCGCTCATGTCATTCATCCCCTACAGTATTCCACCTCCACCTCAGACATGGCTAGCCCAGAACCATCCGAAGAACGTCCGGATCTGAGTGCCGTACATTGAAAAGTGTTGCCCCCTGGCAGGTCCGCAGGTCCCCATCAAAACTGGTCACAGACCAGGACGGGGTCCACTGCAGCGCCTGGGGATGAATTGTCCGAAATAATGGGTAGATCATCTCAAGACAAACGAATGATTAAGAATTCTTCCCTCCGCATACTTGGCGCCAACTGATGTCGGGCCACGCGTGGAAGGGGGGATGTCGCAGCATCGACCCGAACGGGTAAGTAAATTAGTTGCACGCAGGAAAGCGCAAGCTGGGGAAACCGAAGAGCTCACATGGACGCGAAGAGGTGGTCCTGGGCGCCACAAGCGACCACGGTGAGAGAGAAGAGTGCTGAGAACCAGTCTGCAGAAGACACCCTCCACCGTGGTGGTAACGGCCCAGGGCCTTCATCGTCCAGAGCACCTTGTGCCGGTTTGCTGCGCGCGTGTAGCAACAAGTACACACGAGGCAGGAACTGCCGACTTCTGCAACCACACTGTATGTATGAGTGGGAGACGTCGCAATTTCCTGTGCTCGGAAATGAATGGAGGCCACTGTATTTTTCTCCCTTTGTGGCGTGAAGTGGTGAATGTTTCCGTGGGGTGTTCGAATGAGATCCTCTCGATTTAGGCTGCTGAAGGCAAAAAGGCCCCATCTAAGCAAAGGCCACACCATCGCTCCGCAAAAAAGCACAGAAGCACCCCAAATCTAGTGGCGAACGACAATGCCGTTGCGGCGGGTCGAGGTGTACTCGCCGTCGTCGCTGGAGCACTCGCTCGAGTCGTCGCTGTAGCCGCAGCGCGAGCCGCCGCAGTCGAGGCGCACGCGCTCGCCCTTGCGGGTGATACCGTAGCGCTCGCAGGTGCAGCTGGAGCAGTCGGAGCCGGGTGTGCTGTAGCCGGAGAGCGACGAGTTGGGGCTGGAGCTGTCGGAGCGGTACGACAGCGACGAGCCGGAGCCGGAGCTGCCGCTGCTGGAGCTGGCGGGCGACGAGGACAGGTGGCCAAAGTCGGTGGTGATGTACTCGCCGTAATAGTCGTCGCCGTCGAGGCCCGTGCTGCCGAAGCGCTCGGCGAGCTCGTCGATGGAGCTGTCGGCGAAGTCGGCGTTGAGGATGTGCTTGGTCGCGTGCGGCGACATGGGCTTGGGCGCCTGGATCTGGGACAGCGACAGGGGGCGGCCCTTGGCGACGTCGACGGTCAGGGAGGACCGGTGGCGGTGCGACGAGGACTTGTCCTTGCTGGAGGAGTGGTGGCGGGACGACGACGAGGACTCGTGGTGCCTGGAGCTGCTGGAGTGCTTGGACGAAGAGTGGTGCTTGGACGAGGAGGACGACGAGGAGGAGGACTTGGACTTGGACTTTGGCACATCGAGGATGTTCAGCTCACGGCCCGTGGTGGGCTCCCTGGTGGAGGGCTCGCTGGGGTTGTGAGAGACGTGGTAGCCATCGATGATGTAGTAGTACCAGTAGCGCTGGCCGGCCTCGAGGTTGGCGGCCGAGAAGCGGAAAGTACCAGCCCACTTGCCCTTGGAAGAAGACTTGTCCTTGGAGAGAGGAAGCTGACCGACGTAGTTGTCCCAAGAGCCGAGAAGGTGCACGGTCTTGACGCCAGCGGAAACACGGAGGGAGAAGGATAGTTGAGTAGCCGACATTGTGGAAGACTTGAAATTACTGAGGTTGATAAGACCCGGGGGTGGTAGAAAATGCTGCTGAAAGATTGGAATTCGAAACTTCGTGAATCGTGAAAATAAACTAGATTGTCGCTGCGAGCAAGAAGAAAGCCAGAAAAATGCTGTAGTCGGTGATGGTCGTGATCGTCGATATGGGGTATTCGGGTATTAGATTTTGGTGTTGACCGGCAACGTGAGGCGTGATGTGTGACAAAAAAGGTGGTTGGAGTTTGGAGTTTTTTTGGATATTATGGGGTTTGAAATTAACGATGATCGATAGAGCACAGCTCTATGATTGAGAAAAAATAAAAAAGAGGAAAGAAGAAAACGACACACTAAAACAAAGACTGGCTTTCGAGGATTGGAGGCTTGCTGAAGAGAAGAGAAGAAACAGAAAGGGGAAACCAAACAGGGTGAGGGGGAAGGGCGAGCCAAATATAGGCGCGAGGCCAGATATCACGGCCCACTGCATAGTGGTTACCCAGACGTAAGCACATACTACCGCGGAGTACAGTACCTCACAAGCACACTGGCACACCAACAAGCAGCGGGGAGACGTAACACGCATCTCTCTCTTCGGTCCCCTTCCCTGGCCCCTGCCCTAGCCCCTTCCACCCACCTGTCTGTCTGTCTGTCTGTCTGTCTGTCCACTTACGAACTTGCGGTACCTTGCTGCGGTGCTGCGAAGGCAATCATGGTGACGGCGTGCGGCCGCTGATGTGCATTGCTCACCGGCATCAGGCAGGCTTGGCAGGCAGGCGAGATCCATGCAGATGGATCTCTTCCCTCCTGATGGGCATGGCATGGCACATGGTTCCCTCCTTCCCCGATGCAGCGATGAGGCCAATGGGAATGCCAGGCCTGGCATGCGAGGGCGGCTGGCGCGTGGGCAGGAGGAAGGAAGTAGGCTTGGCTTGGTGGAGCTGAGGGGGGTGGGGGGGAAAGTGCGAGGGCGGGCCAGGCGGGAATCCGATATCACACACAGCTGCAGAGAGAGAGGAGGGAGGGACGGAGGGGCACGAGATGGTGGATGTGATGTGATGGGCCCTCGCATTTGCCATCAGCAGTGCCAGTGACTGGCATGAGAGGAGCTGACGGGCTTGCAGGCTTGACGGGGCGTTGTAACCTTCGCTGGACCCCGGGGTTACTGCACCACTGCGAGGATATCGTTAGCAGGGTTCTCTACTGTATACAGTAAGAACCTTTGGCGGGGCACACTGGCACAGCGAGAAGGCAGCCAATGTTAGTTGTTCGTCTCCGCGAAGCTACTGCATGCCGGGCGGTTAAGCAGGTGAGTGGACGGCCAGATCGGCGGAAATGAACACACTTGCTGCTGAAAGGAGGAGGCGACAAGAGGGAACATTTGGATGAGTTGAGGTTGCTTCCAGGTTGTCAGGGTTGTATGGTTCTCGCCCGGGCGCTTACTCCCAGGTTAGAGCCAATGAGAAGGTTGAAGCCCGCAACACCCCTGGAGACCCTGCAAGCCCCGCGTGCCCAGGGCCCAATCGGGCTATTTAGCCAGCCTTTGCAGATGTTCCCTCTTTCATCATCCCCATGACCCATCAGTGATCACACCTCCCTCCCCTCCCCAGCTCACCCCATTGCGAACTTTTTTTTTCTCTCCTTCGGCGTCAATTCAGCCTGTGCCCAATCACGGCATTAGACGGCACTCCTCCACTGACAGTGGCTGCAGTCCCCACTGTCCATCTGACATGCAGTTGGACGGAGCACCTGTCAAGCTTGGAAACTTAATTGATGTCCGCTGCGGTGGAGCCTCTTTGGATCTGTCTCTCTCTCAGCCTTCATTCCGTCCTTACCTATGTACGGCATAGTGTACTGTGCCTATACCGGTATGGTCGGTCGGTCATCATGTCTAGCGGTCGAGTGTCACCACAGCTGCAAATACATCACGGGATACAGAAAAGACTCGGGCCTGATATACCGGCCCATCCGCCCAGCCCAGCAAACAGACGAGCCGCCGCACTGGCCACGGAGAAGACATCTCTCCAACAATGAGCACTGGGCACAGATGAGAGTCTCTCTGGCCTCTGCTGGTGTGCTTCCTGGATGATGCTGAACCCTGTCGGCATAGCATCGTCATGATCATGCCAACATTTTGATTTACCACGAGGCAAGAAGGCACAAGGGTCTTGCTCACGCATGAGTAGCTCCATGCAGCATCTGGATTCAGCCATCACGATGCAGCCTGCTCCGTGTGTCCCTCCATGCAGATGCACCACTTGCAGTACCAGCCTGCAGCGACCATTGACGCACGTCGAGCATTACGAAAGCCCCGCTGAGCTTCCCATTGGGGCCGTACGCAAGGCACATGCGAGCACCTCCGATCAACTGCGAACCGGCAATCGTGCGAATGAGAACAAAAGATCTGGCTTCTGATATCGTCCTGCTGATGCACATCTGCCATGGCCGACGCCATCTTGCTTGCTTGCTCTGCTTCCCCCGTCCGCGATCCGCAAAGCAGCATGAGAAAGGGTCGTCGGCGCCAAAAGCACAAACTCTCGGCTCCATATCGCCGTGACTATAGCAAATCACGGCACTACTACCACCTGTGGAGCCTCGCAAACTTTCTTGTCGTCCCCCCTCTGCCCCTCTGCCCCTCTTTAAAGGCACAAAAATAGCGCCCGTGGGGGCCGGCCGGAAGGACCACAGCCTCGCACATGGCATGCACCTGGGAGGAGACTGTCAAACTGTTAGCCGGCACGGCGCATAACTTCATTTTCCCCGCCCCTGTGTGCGACGGCAACCGGTGATCAAGTCGAGGCCCGGTTGGAACTTTGTCAGGCAGGCGCATGGTGAGTGAGAGTGCTCACAAGAAGCCTCGACAATCTCCAAGACCTTCCGTGGCTGCTCCTGTGAGATGAGCATTCGGCACCGAGAGTGAGGCGCGTCTTCCACCGTTGAGCTGGTTGAGACAGGCCAGATCGGACTGCGAATGAACGGGATCATGGCGCGTTGGTGTCCTCAGTCCGGGCCTCTCACTAGCTTGATCCAACCCATTTGGCCATGCGCCGCCATCCTCTCAGTTGCCTCTCAACGCTCAAGCGAGCGAAGCCATCGCTTACCCCAGGACCCTGCATGCCTAGGGCAGCAAATGTAACCTGTCTCTCCGTACAGCACTCCCTCCCCTGCCCGACCAAAGACGGAAATTCTCTACTAACTTCTCTCCGGCTTACGGAATTTTCGGATACTCAATCAATATCCATTGTGGGTCAGAGCTGTGCTTTGCGGTTGCTGAAGAGGTAGCGGCCATGCAATTCGAGCCTCCGATCTCAGCCTCCACAGTCTCAAGACGTGGTGCTCTACCCGTGGACTCCGGGACTTCAGTGAACACTTAACCTCAAGTGAAGTGAAAATCTGGCGTTGAAAATGGAGAGGTCTTCCCAAAACAAGGTCTTTGTAATTGATCCCGGGCCTTAGGTCTGACTGATGCACACCACCATCGGATCGGGTTCACGCCTCGACCTTCCTCCTTGATCACAACCATGCATTCTTCCTCTTCACTAGCTATGCATGTGGGCTCGCTAGCCCCGGCGGGTATGTGATGAACATTTTCTGATCACGTTTGCATCCATCTCCTTGCAGACGAGTCCACCTGGGCGGTTCTGGCGGTACGTACTCCGTCCTCCGTGCACCCCAAATCGGACTGGTCTCTGCTCCCCTCTCGCGCCGACGGGTCACCAACATGATTCACTTTCCACGCCAGCCGCATCGAACATGCATATCTCCATCGAGATTTTATGTCTGGACCCCGTTGCACAGAGACACGCGGGGCCACCCTTTGGCGATCGTGCCTGTCGGCGGCCTGATTGGATGTTTGCCTAAGACCACATTATCTCGAGCATGCCACCGCCGTTGGTGGGCACTCGTTTCCCAGGCGCTCACAGGCTTTTCGGTTCCAAGGCGCCCGTGGAAACGGTTTTTGACGTGACTTTCATGGAGTGAGACCATGGCAGCATGGCAAGTGCCTAAAGTTAGCTGTCATGACAAACGGCTGTGTCTAGGCAAAGAAACCAGGTATGGTCTATCTCATTGAGTCGTACAAGGTCACGGCGCTGGTATCACAGTACCACAAGCTAAAAAAAATTCCCACGAGCTCGGCCCATCGGGATTGGATGTCTTCAGAAGCCCCCCGAGATGCATGTCTTCCTACTGCATGCTCCGTGGATGGTGACCATATTGTTGGAGCTGAGCGTGGTGATAGTTGTCGCAGGCACACTGTCGCAGAATACCACACAGACATCTCGGGCTGAGGGTTGACCTCGCAGTGGAGTGTTCTCATAGCCATCTTCTGAACGATGCTGACTGGCAACGGAGGCTTCCTTTCCTTTCCCTGACCAGTTCCATCGCGGGCCGCCCCGGCCTGTCAGCTGGTCGTACTCAATGATGGGTTTCAAGGCAGGGTCAGCGCCCCTCCTCCAAAAGCATGGGGCAACTCGAGCCTTGCTTGATTAGCTACTTGGTAGCTAGCAACATCTCGTTCACGCAAATGCAAGATCTGGTGAGACCTTGATCCACCTTAGCCATGCGCAATCGAAGCCTAAGAAGACCTCTTTTGTCCTGGTGCCGGTAGCACCAAGGCGATGCTGTCCTTCGCTGCTTGGCAGTTTTCTCATTAGAAATCGTGGCGCGAAGAGTGAGAGGAAAAGAACGGCCTTTGATATGGTCGGTTCCGCTGCTGCTGTCGCCCGTTCCGGCGCCCTAGTCTCACTTTCTTTTGCGGCACGTATCTCCCCTCTCCTCCAGCGCCGGGGGCTCTGATACCTGACGGCCTCGAAAAGGGCCCGTTTCGGGCCCTGGGGTATAAGATTGCTGTGCCCCATGGACACAAAGCCGTTGTTGGTGAGGGTTGGTTCGGACAAAGAACAAATGACCACTCGAACAGTGAACACCTTGAAAGCTCCTACGAACCATCTTACCATATTCTTCCGCAGTCAAGGACACGCACACCGAAATAAGTGAACCGCCGTCTCTTCCGTAAGAAAGTTGCGCTACGAAGGAGCACTTACACCGGCACAACCATCCGTCCGCGCCACACATGATCCACACACTACCTATACCACACCCGCCCACCATGGCGGTCACCACAATCCTCGACAGCGACCCCCTCCTCCTCGCGGTCGTCGAGTTCGTGCAGCAGTACATGTCGCGCAACGACGCCTCCCACAACTTCGAGCATATCCAGCGCGTCGTCGGCCTCGCGCACCACATCTGCACGCACACCACCACCACCACCGCGACCGCCGCCGCCCCGCTGCTCGACCCGCGGGTGGTGACGCTCGCGGCGCTGCTGCACGACGTCGGCGACCGCAAGTACCTGCGCGCGGGCGAGGACCCGGCGACGATGGTGCACCAGCTGCTGCGGCGGCTGGGCGCGCCGCCGGCGCTCGCGCAGCGCGTGCAGGCCATCTGCCTGGGCGTGAGCTACTCGGCCGAGGTGGCGGGCCCGCCGGGCCGCGTGCGCGCGCTGCTCGCCGAGTTCCCCGAGCTGGCGGTCGTGCAGGACGCGGACCGGCTGGACAGCCTCGGCGCGATCGGGCTGGGCCGGTGCTTCACGTTCGGGGGCGCGCGCACGGCGAGCGCGAGCATGGAGGAGGCGATGGCGCAGGTGGAGACGCGGCTGCTGCGCGTCGGGGAGATGATGAAGACGGAGGTGGGGCGGCGGCTGGCGAAGGAGAGGAGTCGGAGGCTGATGGTGTTTCGGGACTGGTATCGGGAGGAGGAGGGGTTGGTGGGTATGGTTGGGGGGAGTTTGTACTGAGCCGGGGGGGGGGGTTACGGATTGGTGCCTTCAGATCTATTTGCCCTTGGGAATCGGGGAATGGACCATCATGGAAGGCGTTTTGGAGCTTCATTGCTACATAGTATTTTTGTCTGCTTCAGCTGAGATGGCTGGCGGGAGGATGGGTTCCTCGCTGGAGGCTCTTTGTACATGGGCTACGCACGGGGCAGAGGCACCTGCGCTTGCAAAATCGTGGAGACGGACCGGGGCATGGACATATTGATACCTAACTCGACGACTTGAATGACCATCACACAATGATTCATTATATTTCACGCAGGCAAACACTCATCGCCAAATTGGATGTTTGTTTTACCATGGTGAAGTACGAAGTGCTCACTCCAGAGCCCACCAACCTTCCTAGAACGATCACTACCTCTGTACAGAATACAAAGTATACGGCATGCCCTCCGTCGTCAGGACAAAGAAAGGAACTCGTATCCTTATCTTGAAACGAGCCGCTCCTATTGCGCCACTCCGTGCCGGTTGCGGCAGCAAGCCATTCTGGCACTCTCCCGCCCCTTGGAATGCTGGCTCGGCCGGTACAGCTCAAGTCACCCGCAAGCCTCGGGAATTCCTATCTTCACCAGGCGCTATCTCTCTATAGAGTTAAGGCCTGGATGGAAGGTCAGGTACTTAGCTTAGAGAAAACTGGACGGTTGGCAGTGAAGCCCGAATGGATCGGGGGCATGTACAGTACAGAACAGTACTCCAACGTCTTCTTGCAGGTGAGGTGGGCATCATCCTATAGCCTATCTACATCTGCAAGAAGGCGGGCCACCGGGTGTCTTTATTTTCGTGTGACTCGAGTGCGTATTACGAGGCGCTCTTTCAACGGCTGCTTGCATGAATTCTGCTGAGTGCCGACTCGGCCCATTCAAGAACTTGTCGCGGCAAGAAAGCTGCTCGACTCGATGACATTGTGCATTTGTTTTCTCATGCAGAATCTCGGAGCATTTCACCTCTTTTGCCATAGCTACTGTGATACCGCGAACCTGACTGGCACTTGGAGTCTGTGCCTGCAGTGGTTGCTCGGGGCCTTCAGCAATTCCGAGTGTCACAGGTTGCCCACACACGTGTAAGACACGGGGTGGCAACCGTTACTCGAGACATGCTCTGTCTTGTCTGCTGTGTGCCATCAGATGATGCACCAGCTCAATTGCTCGCCTGTCCTTTTTGGAGGAGATCAATGGCGTCTACAGGTTCCAGCGTAGCACTGCCAGTGTCTTAGTCGCTATATCGACAGTCAGACCTGTCTGCAGTGCACGGTGGACAGCCTTGATTTCGTCAGCTGCAAGAGATCCCGGCTCGAGAACAGTATTAATGAGATTAGTTTATGGGCTGTCAAAGCTGTCTAGTGACTCTTTCAAAGCAAATTCTGGTTGTTGTCCCCTTTACAATCACCGGCTGCACTCTAGATTCTCCGGTATTTTCTTCCGCATTACCCCGGACATTACACGAGCCAACTTTCACCCGAGCCCTTTTGTTCAACTCCTCAGAAGTCCGATCCGTTCTTACAGAAGCGCAAACCCAATGAAGCCAAGCAGGGCGATGGCAGAACCAGCCTTGGTGGCGACCTGGGCCGCTCCAGCAGTGACATACGGCGTAGTGCCAGCCGGGCCGGCCTTGGAGGTGGCCGCAGGGACGGGCGTGATGGTGACGGCCTGAGAGACCAGCGTGGTGTCCTGGACCGTGATGGTCTTGCCAGAGGTGGTGATGACCTTGACGGGATTGGTGCTGATCACGGTGGTGCCGGCGGCGGGCACAGTGGGCACAACAGGCACAGTGGGCACAGCAGGCACAGTGGGCACAGCAGGCACAGTGGGCACAGCGGGCACAGTGGGCACCGTCTTGGTGAGTGTGCAGGGGCAGTTGGTGATGGTGACGCTTTGGCCAGCGGTGGCTGGGTAGGTGACTCCGTTGTAGGTGATGGTCGTGGCAACGGGGCAGAAGGTCACGAAAAAGTTGACAACAGTTGTAGTGGTAATGATGTCTAGAAAGCTTTGTGAGTTATTTGGGCTTTGATATGAAGGAAATACCAGGGAGATCAGTGACCTATATGGACACTGCGGCTAGCACTTACTGTTGGTAATGGTGGTAGTGACATTTTGGAAGGGGAGCACAGTGTTCAGTGCTGACGTGACTCTGGAGGAAGAGGTTACGGATACAGAGCTGGCCCCCGATGAAGGAGTGAGAGAGGGCCTCGAGCTGGTAGAAGAGGGGAGGGCCGAGGTTGCCTGAGAGGTGGTAGGGGAGACGAAAGTTGACGCGGAGGTGGAGCTCGTAGTGGTGGAGTTGCCACCAAGCTGGGCCGAAGCCAGGCCGAGGAGAGATGCGAGGATGAGGGTAGCCTTCATTTTGATAGAAGTTGAAAGAAGTTGGAAGAACTTGAGAACGAATGTAATGTTTGAAGTGAAGAAAGAGGAGTCTTTTGATTGTGCTGGTGATGATGGAGAGAATTTTCTATCTGGAAGTGAGTCGAATGTGCCTACCTTTATATTGAGAAGATCTGCTATGGTGAAGATGTGGGTTGCCGTTTCCGGCTGCTCCAGTGTTGGAAATTCTGGACCAGAGCGACGTATGAGGAAAAGTAACGTATGCGCTGTGGGAGCGAATGTCAGTGAATCGCTGATGAAAGCATTTGTGCCCGGATCAAGACTTCCAGTTTGTAACATCGACCTTCTACACAATACAAAGACTCACCTACTGAATTCACGCGAAACTAGTAAGCCTCTGGCCAAGCCACCGACCTGAAGCGGTGCAGCTGGTCATGGACACAGCAACAGGAGAGACCGCGTCCAGCAGCGGAAAATAGGTTCTGCCTGGCTCGGCCAAATTATCTGCTCAAGTGCCTTCTGAGTTCGTATTCTCGCAAGCCACAGACCTGAAGCGGCACTGATGTTCGCAATCGCGACCGACCAACCAGCCATCACGAAGACAGAACACTGAGCAGCGTGGTCGCGTCAACGTCGTGTCTCAGTGCTCGCTCCAGCCTCGGTGCGTTCGACCTCGAAGAACTTTATTCCGACCGAGCTCGGGGGCTGCGCCCATCTCAGGCGTGGATCAGGAACTGATCAGTCTCCTAGGTAACTGCTTTCGAAGAAATCCACTGGAGGACGTGTTCCTGGCCCGTACGCGGCTCAAAGGCAAGGTTGCACGCGGGGCCTGGCGCGTGTCTCTGCTCTGCCGCTCGCAGCCCTGCGCATTCCAGAGCGGCGATCTGCTCCCAGATTCGGAAATGTTTCAGGTACCGGTTCAAGAATAGGACGTTGCGAACCGATGACATGTTGTCGTCTTGGGCAGAACCCGGCCACCTGAACGTCATCTTGCCCCGGGCAGCCTCACTGCTCTCGTACAGAACCGACGATCGGTAGCATGCAAGATCCATCTCGTTGCGCGGAGTGATGATTCTGAAATTGTGGGAGAAGTAGATTATGTAAGCACATAGGTTTACCTGGGTAACTACTTAGTAGGTATATAGTAGTCAACAAAGGAGACCAGTCGATGGTGACTGAGCGATGTCCACCAGTGTTTCGAGGTCTGGCCATCTGGGCGGGCGGTCTTGGAAAAGCCACCTCTTGTATGAAGCACATGTAAATCATTAACGCCGGAAAAGGGAAATACACATAAGCAGGACTTCTCAAACTAAGAATTGAATCTGATTAGCTCATCTCCTTGCTGACCTATCTGAGTTCGCTGAGTACGGTGTAAGGTGGACAGAATCAGACCGTGAGAGCTGGTGTGCAGGTACTTTTGCCACGCCTTTCCCGAAAAGGGTTTGAATATCGACCATACCTCAATGATCAGTTAAGAAGCTCTCTGCTAATTATCATATCATCATCAGTATCAATCACTGAACATCACAACTTCATGCCACTGACAGGTTTCCTACTTTCACCACCAAACATGTGGCCACGGCTTGCTCCTCCAGAGCTCTGAACTTCATGCTGCATGGGACTCTAGCAGGTCTGGAAGATGAAAGCTTTGCATGTTTCCATATTACTTCTGCCCACAGTATGCGCCTTGGTCAGAAAAGATGGAGTTGGCAAGCTGCCTGCCATGGGATGGAACTCCTGGAACACATACCTTTGTGACATCAACGCCACACTGTTCTTGAACCAAGCTCAGGCTATGCTGGATCATAGGCTTTATGTAAGAAGTCTCTGAAATCTCCGTACGCCGGCGAACGTCTTCGCTAACTCTCACTCCAGGAAGCTGGCTACGAATATGTGAACCTGGACGACTGCTGGTCTATCAAGACCGGCCGCGATAAAGACACCAATCAGCTTGTTCCCGATCCTGTGAAATTTCCAGAAGGAATCTCAGGACTAGCAGACCGAATCCATACCATGGGATTCAAGCTGGGGATTTACAGCAGCGCCGGGACCGAGACATGTGCTGGATACCCTGCCAGCATCGGGCACGAGCTCACCGATGCCGCGTCTTGGGCAGCTTGGGGCGTCGACTGTGAGATTCCAAATGACTCGAGGCTCTCCGAATCATGACTGACATGGCATAAGATCTCAAGTACGACAACTGCTTCGTGCCGCCTGAATGGGAAGACGAGTGCGAGGCATGCGCGGGATCCATAGGCTCGCCACAGCTGTACCGAAACGGAACCTGCCCCAGCAGCAGTACTATTTGTCCGTCCGGATACAATTATACGACATCCAAAACAGCCGAAAGGTACATAATCATGCGTGATGCACTCGAGGCTCAAAACCGCACAATTCACTACAATATCTGCGTATGGGGATACGAAGGTGTGGAAGAATGGGGAAACCAGACCGGAAACTCATGGAGGATGAGCACAGACATAGAACGTACGTCCTCCCCCCCCCCTCCCAAATTTAGGCCTCGACTTCCTTCCAACTTGTCTCCGTGATCAGCTCAGTTCTCTGACGGCATGCTCAGCGCGATGGAGCTACATTACCGCCATTGTGAACATGAACTCCTTCAAGCTCAACGCTGTCAACTTTTGGGGTCATGCCGATGGGGACATGCTTGAAGTTGGCAACAAAGAGCTAAGCTTCGAAGAATCTCGCTCGCACTTTGCCCTGTGGGCCGCCATGAAGAGCCCGCTGATCATCAGCGCCGATCTCACGACCTTGTCCTCCGCGTACGTCCATATACTGCGGAACGAGTACCTAATTGCCTTCAACCAAGACGATGACTACGGCGCTCCAGCTATGCCGTACAAATGGGGCCACTTTCCGGACTGGACGTGGAACGAGACCTACCCAGCTCAGTACTGGGCAGGGGAGAGTAAGCAGGGAACGTTTGTCTTGATGCTCAACACATCGGACGAGCCTCAGGACATGACGGTTGACTTCGGCGAGGTGCCGTATCTCGACGCGAATGGTACTTACTTCATTCTAGATGCTTGGACGGGCGACTGTCTCGGCCCGCATACCAACAGTGCCACGGTCACTGTTGCATCGCATGATACTGCGGTCTTGGTGTTTGGGTACTGCGGGAAATATTTATCTTGACGGCATGCAGCGGCTGGCAAAGGTCGACTGTCGAAATTCTTCTCATGCTTCATGGCCTCGCCTTGACGAATATTCTTTTACCATGAAAAGCGGATTTCGCAACCAGACGCAATAGTCGAACTGTTTTGTGTGTTCTCAGAGTCTGGCCATATCACCACCCTGGCGAAATCCAATAATGCCGCCAATCTGTGAGAGTCTCGGCGTCTCTGAAAGTACTAAGTACCTATGCCACCCCTCTTTACCTCTTGAAAAGCCGTTCGAGCCTCTGCGCCCTCCACCACTCGCCACGGAAAAGGCCCTGAAACCGTCCATGCTGGAATAACCCAGCGCAGCCTCCCTCGATAAAATCTCCGTCGGTCTTCCGAGCCTGTCCTCCTAGCCCGCCCAAAGTGAACGCCAGCACCAGTCGAAACGCCTCCTCCGCGCTGTCTAAACCCGTCCGGCGAGCGCCCTCGCTATACAGACCCTGCGGGGACGGGCTGCCCGGCGTTGTGTTCGAAGTACTCGCCCCCAGGTCGCCCCGACGTCTGGGTCTGGCTTGTGGAGGAGGACGGGGTTGCTATCTGCAGCCGCGAAGAGGAGCACCGGCGGCACGACTGCACCGTGGTCGTTTGCGGGGCTATCTTCAATCGAATCCGTCTTGGGCGCGAATCCCTGCTGACCCTCCTCGCTCTGTGCACTATCAATTCCGCGCGATGCTTTGGTCGAAGCCATGGGATCGTTTGACGTGGTGACTTTGCCGCACCGAATCAGTCCAATCCAGTTGGTGAGAACTTAGAAGTGTCTCGAACGGAAACCACAAATTTGCACGAGGCATATCTACCAGATCGTGTGCCTGTCCGACCCATCCATACTGCACATGAAAATTGTGCAGTGATGCACATCTCGCTACGTCGAGAGTATCATCATCCCTAGCAGGCCTGGCTACTGTTACGAGGGGCAGCTCTTTGAATAGAGGGGGGAGGCGCAGGATGACGCTTTCGCAGTCTCACTACAGAGGACTGCCCAGGGCGAGCACTGTGCAGAAGACTGGCGATGATGTAAAAACTATAGATTTCACTTCAAGATATATTATGTACGTAGGAGAACCTGTCATCTACGAAGGCAAGGTCTTTCTTTTAGCCCGCTGATCACTATGACTGTTGCGCATCATGTGAACCCCTGCCAGCGGTCTCAAAAACCCCGCGGTCCCTCCCTGATACAGCTGCCTGCATCTCCCTGAAGCCGCGTAGGAAAATCCTCACTCTCTTGGGGTACCAGGTGGAGTTACCAGCCCTGCCGTAGTCATAACCTTAGGTATTGTCTTCCTAGCCTTGAGAGATGCCACAACCCCGTTCACGTCGTAGTAAAGCGAAGGCTTTCTGTACCCCCGCGGGTTCTTCATCCACTCCTCAAGCTCCTGGACGGCGCGGCGTGGCTCAGCACGGAAATCTTTGAAATACTGCTGGATCAAAGCAGGGCTGAATTCCAGGTGGCGGATCGTGGCTGAAAAGGTCTTGGCCAGGTTGCGGATCTCCTCGTCGGTCCACTCCTCCATCTCCGGGTGCTTCAGCCTGGCCTCGCGAGACATGTGTTGCCCCCATCTTGTGCCTGCATAGGCGTTGATGAACATGTCTTCGGCCTGCTGTTTCGTTGCGTTGGTAAAGGTGATGATGCGGTCCGCGCGGCCTGTGCGGATGAGGGCGTCGTCCAGGTTGTCGATGTGATTGGTCGTCATAATCAGGATACGCCCTAGCGAAGCTGTCGTCAGTGACCAGTGTTCGTTATCGTCAAGTACCATAAATCCGAGGCTAACCTTCTGAAGCCGCGATCCCGTCGATAGCATTCAGCAATCCACTCAACGTGACCGAGTTACCCCGTTTCTTCCCACCCGGCCTCTTTGGCTGCGGAGGTGAAGTGGGATCTTCATCATCCGAGTCGTCACCAGGCTTGTCTCCAGAGTCCTCATCGTCATTGGTCCTCTTGGATTTTGAAAGATCTCGCGAGAGAGGCTGAGTGGCGTCGACGTCCTCGAGCAGGACAATACAATGGCGCGGGACACTGGCGAAAAGAGTCGCAATGTCGTCGTCACTCATGTCGGGAGAGGACAAGTTGATCATGTACACCGGCAAGCCAAAGTTGCTGGCCATGGCGAAGGCGAGCGACGACTTTCCTGTCCCGGGAGGGCCACTGAAGAGATAGCCTAGACGGAGAGGGAGCCCTTTCTCTTGGTACCACAAAGCGCCTGACTTGGTGATGAAGTTCCTGATATCTTCGACGATCATGTCTTTTTGCTGCTGGTCGAGGATCACGGTGTGCAGAGGACGCCGGTGTCTCGAACAGTCCCGGCCCCACATGACTTTGCTGTCCACCCATCGAGTCGGACTGTATATCTTGGTCTTTTTAGAGTTGCGCGCGGCGTCATCCTTCAGAATAGTCACGAGCAGATCTTTCAGTGGCTCTTCGTGGCTATTAGTCCAATCTGTGGGTAAACATTGCGGAGTGTCCTGGTGATGGGACTTACGAGTGCTTCGCCTCCAATTGAGGCAATAAATGTCGATGTAATCGTCCGGGGCTTCCTTTCCGTGCCATGTGAGCTTTTTGCTGTTGAAGACTCATGTTAAATTCATACGCCGCAAAATTGAAGCGACGAGCAAAGGAAGCGCTAGCACCCAGCTGCAGGATGGATGGACGTACTCTTTTCTCTCGCGCAGCCAGAAATACGCTCCTCCTGACCAGAAGCAGATTTTGTTAATTTCTGGCTGGAAGGCAGGTGCCTATGAACACGCTCATTAGACATACTCTTCGAGGCCGAGAACAGAAGTTGGGGCCTTACAATCTCATTTTTGAGACGCGAGACATCTATGGGCCCATCTGTGTCCTCGATCTCAACTTCAGATCTTTGTTATTTCTCGGTCAGCGATTGTTAAAGATGGATTATCAGGCCTATTTCGAACACCGCCGACTTGAGTAGGCGTAAAACAGAACTCTTGACACTTACTTATACCTGACCACAACCTGTCCCGTCGACACAGAATGGAATCGCGGATTCTTTACGATCCACTCCACAATCTGGTCATGCAAGTTGTATCCGTCGGGCACAGAGCACTTGGTATAGAACCACACGAAGACCAATTTCCGAATAGCTGTCCACGCTGTCCAGGCAACATGAAGAAGAAGGAGTGTCCCGACGAGGCCAAGCCCAGACATTCCCAGTCGTGTGCCAAAGACAAATCTGATCACCACATCGACGTTGAGACTGTCGATGAACTTCTCCACCGCAGGAAAATAGGCCACAACATTACGCCAGTTCATCATCAGAACTGGCCCTATGGCCATCGAGGAGAGGCTCTGCAGCGATGGAAACGACTCCATCGTCTCTGCTGTTGTCTGTGCGTAATACAAGATAGCAAACGCACCAGCCGCGGAACTTAAGATCCGGAACGAGCTGTCGAAAGAATGTCTGCAAATTTTTGGAAAAGAAAAAATTGTCCAAAAAATGGGCCGCGACCCAGCCTGCATATATATAGAAACGACTCAGTGCCTGGGTCCCAAGATACGCAGCTGGTCAGTCGTTACACTACTTGCTGTTAGGCAGCATTAGGCAACTTTGAGGCTGTCCAGTGATGAGTGGACATGTCGTGCTGTGCCTCATTTTGTGCAGCGTGCATGTACCGAATGTTCTGCCGTGCGCTGTCAGGGCCGTCGGCATGCTTCCCCGGATGACCGACATCAATCTTAAATCGTTGGAGCAGGGCATCCCGGCTCTGGCCGCCCTGACTTGGAACGATTTGATATTGTCGAGCGACCTCTTTCAGGGCCCTCGGCAAGAGGCAGCCCACAGGCTACAGTGTGTGGCTATCAACGCCACGCTCTTGAATTTACTTAGATCGTGTCGATGGAAGGACAACGCCCTTGAGTCATCGCTGTGGCGCCCTGGTGCAAGCCCTGACGAACAGTATCCTGGCTTCAGAGCATCAATTTTTAGGTCTTGATTCGAATACTGATAGATTTCATCGGGGAGGCAAAACCCCCTCTCTCCACTAGCTAAGTAGCCAAGGTCTCCTTCCCGATACGGCTATTGGAAATAACGGATCCATTTGCACTGCTATTATAGCCTGTGGCTTACATACTCTCCAGCAAGCCTAGTGTTACTTACTGACTCATGAGACTCATGCGATACTTAGGCATTATGACTACGCCATCTCACTGATTCTATCTTGCCACAAGACGCTGGCGCGGGCTGCATAGCGAAAATTTCAACTGTATTTATCTCCAGTCTCCTGCTCTGCCACCGTCTTCGGTGTGACCCAATGAGTAGCATATAATAGACCGTCAAGTCCCTCCAAACGCTGCTTACAGCAGTTGGCGAATGAAGACGTTGCCCACGCATCGAAGTTGCGACGGACTCCCGAGCGGTCCCTACGAGCGGTTTGCACCAGAGATACGGGCATGTATTTCGACTTTGGCAATCCGCTCTCGGTATTGTGCCGGCACAAGCCATGCTCAGTACATAAGTCCCTCTCAGAGATTCACAATCCTTCTCGCCTATGTCTATGTCGACTCCTTCCTTGATATGTTTATACATGCGCCCGAACCTCCTGTCGGGAGTACGACTCAAAATGAGGACACTTACAGTCAAACCTATCGCGCACCATAGTCAATCTCTAGCTGCTGCAGCAGGTCAGGTGGCCTACCAACGTCTATGCAGCGTAACCTCAGCAGCACAGTTGTGCTTTACCTAGTCCCGAATAGGATGGCGCACGATAAAGCGAATCTCACTGCATGGCATGGGCACAGATGCGGTATTCTCGGCTCCTACTGCAGATCAAAGGCACGGTTGTGGTATTCGTGCCCAGCCATACACCATGTCGTCTGCGATTTCATATCAACAGCACAGTAGCGGTATCTCTCCACAGCCTTGTCGGGCACAGTAGGTATTCCAGGGAGCCTTCTCCTTCAGCGCTCGATGCACATGTGAGCGAAATGTCGAACGACTACTGGTCCGCCGGGCAGGTCCGAATTCTGATGTCAATTTGAGACGCCATGCCAATTTGTGCGACCCATCTCTATGTTCCTGTAATAAGTTTGGAGTGAGCATGCCTCAAATCGCTTTCAGGCTGGCGGGATGTGATCACGGCTCAATTTCTACACTTTGGAGCTGAGGTCATTCATGTCACGCCTGCTGCTGTTTACACTGATGATACTCAAGAGAAAGCATTTTCTTGCGTAGCTGTGCAGTGTGAAGGCCCGGTCTTTAGCAGATTACAGCTTCAACATCCTCTGTTTTGACCCCCTATCTACACGAATTCCCCGCCAAATCTAACGCACCCCTCGCTGTGAAAATGGAGCGAGGAGCGCTTTGGTATTGTGTAAGTGATACTGTCTGAGATGCACAGATTCATCGTCTTTCAAGCTAACAGTGCTTGAAAGTGCGTTTGCCGATATGCGCAGATGATGGTGGACACGACACCGCAGTGCATCCATGACTTTTGCTCTCATTGGCGGTGCCAGCGCTGCGAGCTAAGTACTGATGACACAAGGGTGAGAGGAGCTGGCACAGGGTCGAGCAGGCTGAAGCGTTCTTATAAAGAGTTTGGGGCCAAGAATGCGGCTCTGCCGGACCTGTGTTTTGAGGCTTCAATACAGTCATTCGCAGAGCCTCACCCCTCTATGGGTACCGCACTACTTTCAGCCTGCCCTACAACTCCAAGCAATGCAACAGCAGAGCCTCACATGCTCATGGGTCCCCCATCCATGCATTGGGACCCTAGCACGGGAGGCTACCTGGACACCACGACACAAGTACTCCCTACACCCCTGGCATTCAACGAGACAAGCTGTGTAATACCGCAGAGCCTCATCCTCAGCAACACATTTCCGTACCCTAGCACCTCAGATGTGCCCAACTCACTCTTCGACCCCTCTGTTCCATCCGCTCAGATACTCGGATCATGGCCCACGGCGCTAGATTTTCCACTTAACCATCAAGCATCGCTAAATGAGCTAGACGATCCTTACTTCCAGCTACCCACCGAATTTGGGTCCGCCACAGACTGGGACCATGCGGCTCCTGACCCAGTGAGCGACAACGCAGAAGAGCCCCATGACTTGCACCCAACGAGCCCCGGCCCGTATATCGCACCTGACGTACAACCCGACCCATGTACACCAGACGTACCGCCGCTGTCACCCGAGCCTGAACTCGAAGGAGTGTACAACGCCCATTCTAATAAGCCGAGCAAGCAGCTTTTTGCCTGCCCATACGCTTGGCACGACTCAATGACCCATCCGAGCTGTCTAAACCCCGGTTTCACACGTATCCGGGATGTCAAGCAGCACCTCCGTCGAAAGCATAGAAGGCCGCCGTATTGCCGCCGATGTGGAGCTGTCTTGGCGGACGAGGTCGAGCTTCAAAATCATCAGCAGACACGCGTTCCCTGCGACTTTCGCGCAGGCATGGCTGCGCCAGATGGAATCACGCCAAAAGATGAGGAGAAGATGCGAGAGAAAAAGGGAAGAAACGATGTGGTTGCACAATGGTACTCGATATGGGACATTGTGCATCCCGATCGCCGCGAGACAAGACCGCCATCCCCATATGTCGACGAACGCCTCTCGGCTGATCTTATGGCCCTCGTTGTTTTCTGCCAGTCTCCCGCCGCTCGTCGAATCCTGTCAAGCAAGCAAGCGATACCGCGCCAAGAAATAGAAATTGCCCTGAGAATATTTCCAAAGATCATCGAAGCATGGACAGGCAAAATCAACGGCGAAAAGATCGAGGTACAACCACCATGAGCAGGATTTGGCTCCTTCGAAAATTTCAATGTCCACCCGATCAAGGACTTACTCTATCTGGAGGAACATGAGAATTGGCACGGATAATATACTTTCTGAGAGGAAAACAATTTCGCTCTTCATACTTTTTATTTGTGGATATTGAGTTTCAGCCTTGTGTAAGACGCAGCCTTGTGTTAGTAAGCAGTTTGTCTCGCCCATATACCCATGTACCCCTGTACCTGCTTCGGTAATGAGACAGGGAGCAGGGGCTTGCCTGCTGGTTGACCCTGCTACCTGTCCTCTCAACCCAAACTTTGGAAGCTCGACGATCGTTTCACACACCACCACCCTACAAACACAAACCGCCTTTCAGCCCTGGACAATTGCATGACCCAGCCAGTCAAGAAGCAGCCGCAGGATGAGGTGACGAGAGCTGGACCACTCGGACTTTCACACAGCGAAGAACCCCTCCGGCGCACACGGCCCTGAATCGCGATTCCCGCGCGCCGGCAACTCCCAGCTCTGAGCAACGCTCCACGAACGGCGACAGCACGTGGGATTGCCGACAACGTCACGTAATAGGATTGCGAGAATCTCTCCGAGCTAGCCATGGCGTGGCAACCGCAGCAGGGCCCGTACGACAGCCCCTACTCCGATGCGACTCCAGACGCTCCTCTCGCAAACGGCCACAATGGCTTCAAATCCCACGACCCTCTGGACGACGATGCCTTTGGTGCAAGCGGCAGCATAGTCAGCGCGTTTGATGCCTTCCGTATGTTGGGTCCCTTCGCCTTTGGATTGCCCGGACACATGCGCCCAGAGATGGTCCATTTCTTTGTTCTTGATTTGGAGAGGATCCGAAGCTAATGACTCTGTCTGTCTATGCAGCAAAATCAAAACCCCAATATGTTACACGAACCTCCGGCGGCGGCAAATGGACTGTTGCCATGATCTTTGTCTCCTTAATCCTTGTCTGGACGGAGCTAGCAAGATGGTGGCGGGGTGCCGAGATGCACACCTTCTCTGTTGAGAAGGGAGTAAGCCACGAGCTCCAGATCAACATGGACATGGTGGTGCGAATGAAGTGTGCAGACCTCCATGTCAATGTTCAAGATGCAGCTGGCGACCGTATTCTGGCAGGAAATAAGTTGAAAAGAGACGCTACGCGATGGGCGCAGTGGGTGGATAACAAAGGCGTGCACAAGTTGAACAGTGATGACCAAGGTCGCATCGTTACTGGGGAGGGATACCATGGTCATGAAGAAGGCTTTGGAGAGGAGCATGTGCACGACATTGTGAGGCTGGGTGGAAAGAAGCCTAAGTGGTCCAAGACACCTAAGTTGAGGGGAGGTAGAGGAGATGCCTGTCGTATCTATGGCAGCTTGGATTTGAACAAGGTGCAGGGTGATTTCCACATCACTGCCAGAGGCCATGGCTACATGGAGTTTGGAGACCATTTGGATCACACCAGTGAGTACAATTTGCAGGATACTCTAGAGGGAAATTGACTGACAACAATGTTTCCAGCCTTCAACTTCTCCCACATCATCAACGAACTCTCCTTCGGCGGCTTCTACCCATCGCTCGAGAACCCCCTCGACCGTACCGTCAACATCGCCCCGACCAACTTCCACAAGTTCCAGTACTTCATGTCCATCGTGCCCACCGTCTACAGCGTCGGACCCGCCAGCCTCCACAGCAAAGACACCCTCTTCACGAACCAATACGCCGTGACCGAGCAGAGTCACGAGGTCAGCGAGCGGATCATCCCGGGCGTCTTCTTCAAGTACGACATCGAGCCCATCCTGCTGCAGATCGAGGAGTCGCGCGACACCCTCATTGTCTTCCTCGTCAAGATCATCAACATCCTGAGTGGCGCGCTCGTTGCAGGCCACTGGGGGTTCACGCTGAGCGACTGGATAAGGGAGACCTGGGGCAAGAAGCGGAGGAGGGTGAACACGGGCATGATAGGCGTCTCTGAGAAGTCTGGCTACACGGACTGAGCAGATATCGTGGTCTGTCTCATTTGCTTTTGGGCATGGTGTGGGGTTCTACGCACCAGTCCTGGCACATATAGAACAGGAACCGGCGTACGGATGAAAAATTGATTCCCTTTATATTTTCCAGGAGACTGTCTCCAAACGATTTGTGGACGTGTGCATACATCTGTCTTGGTGCAAGGAGGACCGTCTTTCTGCGAAAGCACGCCGCTATCCTCAGGCCTCCTTGGGCTTCACCAACCGCCCCCAAACACGAGGCATCATCATATATGGTTCACAGTCCGTGTGGACATCCACCACCTCCCAGTCAGCAGACTTGACGATGGCGTCTCTGGTGACGCGATCCAGACGGCACCCTCCGATGACACTCGGCCACAAGAAACTCCACATCCCTGGCCGATACTGTCAGGCATAGCTCGAACATTCCAGCCGCAAATGAACAGGAAACTCACATTGCATGGCACCAGTCACCGCGTCTGCATTCCGACAGTGTTCCCAGAAGATGAGCTCGCCGCCGGGTTTGAGAAGCCGATGCATACGCCGAACTTGCTCCTCCAAGTCCGGAAGCGAACACTATCGCGCTCCCAACTCTCACGTCAGCATACAGTCCCTTCTCAACCTCATGACACCCGCCAAACGATCAAGCGATGGAAAAAAAAAAAAAAAAAAAAAACCTCAAAGATACCACACTCACCATAACCTGCATGCAAACCACACAATCCACGTCCCCC
This sequence comes from Ophiognomonia clavigignenti-juglandacearum, assembly GCA_003671545.1. Classification (NCBI taxonomy): domain Eukaryota; kingdom Fungi; phylum Ascomycota; class Sordariomycetes; order Diaporthales; family Gnomoniaceae; genus Ophiognomonia; species Ophiognomonia clavigignenti-juglandacearum. The sequence goes on along the minus strand of PYFS01004667.1, from coordinate 98,905 downwards.
TCGCGGACGCCATACCCGCGCTCCAACGCCTCCGCCGCGTCCTCCAGCCCGCACGCCGGCGAGACCAGCGTGTACTTGCCCGCGGCGCCGATGTCCGCCGCCCGCAGCCGCGCCGCAAACAACGCGTCGCTGGCCGCGAACGCCGCGTTGGGCTCGACGCCGTACACGTGCGCGACGCGGCGCGGGTCGAACCGCGCGAGCTGGTTGCCCGGGCCGGGACCCAGGTCGACGACGATGCCGTGCGCGTGGGCGACGAGGGAGGGGACGGCGGTGGTGGACTCGTAGGCTGTGAAGTTTGGGCCTTTTTGTTGGGGGAGGGGGGGTGGATTGGTGGTTAGTTTGACGTTGTGATGATGGAAGAGATAGAAGGAGGGGGGAGGGGGACGGGAGGGAGGGAGGTGATGGGGCTACTCACTGACTGCCTCGTAGAATCGCGCAAAGGCGTGGTCGTGCACGGCGTCGTTGCGTGTGCCGAAGAGCGCGGTGAGGTGGCCTTGGCGGAGGGCCGTCCAGAGGTCGTGGATGTAGTCTGCTCGGGTTGGTGGGTTTATATCAGCCATAACTTCGTCCCAGTACGAGTGGTCATATATGAAGAGGAACAGAGGTCTTTATGCTCGCTGGAAAGTGCATGGATATGATAAAGAATCACAGCTGGCGTCCAACAGGCCTCGGGCTGAAACAATTGGGAAACATGTCATCGGGAACATGAGTGACCGGGTACAGTGGGAGGATGAGCGCGGGCGGAGAGGGTAGCAGAGAGAGGAATGGATGGCACGAGGAGCGCGGTGGGGTGAGCATGGGAGGAAATCGCTCACAGGTTGCCGCAAGGTAGAATACCTGGCTGATGCGGGTATAATTATCCAGGCGGAGCTGGAGCCACGTTGGCAGGAAGCCGGAAGAGGTGGGCGGTGGTGATGGTAGTGGTAGTGGTGGTGTTTCAGAAGACATGGTCGGACGAGTTGGTATTGTATATGGAGATATAGACAGAGGAAGTCGGGGGCATAGGGAAGAGAAGTACCACACGAGGGGGGAAAGCTTCGAAAGTGGGATACGAAGAGAGAGACCAGGTAATCTTGGGAGAAGAAACGACAAAGTATTTATACTACGGACCGGGCAGTTGATATGCGAGAGAGCAGCCTGGGTGTGGCTGATTGTTGATCCGTTCCGGCTGGGAAGAGAGGAAGGGGGACTAGGAGATATCACTTTGGGAGAATGTATAACTAGTGGGCCCGCCGCGGCGTGTCATCAATGGGTGCCACCAATGGTCTCACGCGTCTCCCCCGGTGCCCTGCTCACAGTCCCCGCTGGGGCAGGTGGGAAGAGTCTCGAACTTCGCGAACTTGCACATCCGATATTTGGGAAGGCTTTGCCTGAGGTATTAGTGTTCATTATATAGTCTAACTCTGTCCACCCCGTCCACCATAACTCCCGGTCGTGATGCAAGGTATCAAGATCTATACATGTATATCATACTCCTCTCGCACCAAAATCAACGCATCGCACCCGTTCTATCTACATCGGCATAACGTCCGTCCCACTCCAGCCCACCATCCTCTTCGCATCGAGCCAAATCTCAAACAGCCGCAACTTGATCTCCACGCGCCAGAACCCAAACGACGCGGAGAGGAAGCTCAGCATATTCGCGGGCTGGAAGAGGGATCCCCGCGCGCGAATATGCTCGAGCTGCTCGTTGAAGACCGTCCGCATGCAATACCTCGCGAGAATGAGGAAGTTCCGGATCGGCCCGTGGCGCGTGTGGAGGTTCTCATCCAGACTGCGGGTAAGATCGTTTGTCTTGAGGATGAGCAGGATCACACGGGGCACCTGCCCGAGCAGCTGCACCAGATCCGCGAGGAGGCCCTCCTGCAGCGCGGTGCCCATCGTCTTCTTCTCATCCGTCGTCTTGGGCTTCATGATGGACGACTGCACGACCGTGAAGTCGCGCCCCGTGATGGCGGACGCGAACAGCGGGAACTGCTCGTCGGTGATGCCCGCCACCTCCTTGGTGTACTTGCGCATGCGGTCCACGTCGCCGTCGATGATGGCGAGCCACATCTTGGCGTACGAGCGGCGCAGGGCGGTGGGGATGTCGCGGTACAGGCCGTGGTCGTAGAGGATGACGTCGAAGTTGGCGCCGCGGCGGCCGCGCGCGGTGTTCTTGCGGATCGAGATGTTGCCGCCGTGCGGGTCGCAGTGGAGCGGCGCGCCCTCGCCGAAGATCATCTCGTTGAAGATGTGCGCCAGCGTCGCGGAGACCTCTTCGCGGTCGATGCCTTGCGCGTCGAGGTACTCGAGGTCGTCTAGTCGGTGGCCTGATTCGTTGGCCATGACGAGTAATCGTTTCTTGGCCCAGATGACGTCCGGGATGACGAGTGGTAGGCTCGGGAACTGTGCGAAGTGGGCTTTGGTGCGCATGGCGTTCTCTGCCTCGCACTGAAAGTCGAGTTCTTGCGGCAGGGAAATTTCCATCTCTTCTGACAACCACTCCAGGTCATATTCCGGGAAGAAGCGTTTCAGGGTTGTGAAAGTAAGTCTCGTCAAGGCCAGATCCAGGCGCGACCATTTTGCCAGGCCGGGATGTTGGACCTTGACTGCCACCTTCTCTCCAGTCTCCTTGATGGTCGCCAGGTGGACTTGCGCCAGCGAAGCCGCTCCTATCGGCTCGTGGGCGAATTGTGAGAAGTAGTCGGCCAGATCTTCCCCTGTGTCCCTCTTGAACATTTCCTCGATCGACTCGTATGAAGAGATGGGACACTTGTCCTGGAGCGGTATGAAGGTGGTCGTCCATTCGGTTGGGAGGAGGTAGTTCATGGCGCTCTGCGAAGAGATTAGTTCTCAGGTATGGGGCCACGGAAATTGGTCGAGAATGTGCGATCATACAAGATGCTGGCCCAGTTTGATGAAAATGCCGCCATTGCTCTCCAAGACCTTCAGTGTTCTCTCGGCGCATCTTTTGTGGCAGCTCTTCAGCAACGTGTCCCTCTCTTCTGCGTCGGTCGATTTCTCTCGCGAATTCAGCGTCGTTCGGTAACTGGGACACCAAGTGGTCAGCTTCCAATCGTCCCAAGAATGGACGGCTACTAGTGGCATACTCATTTATGCAAATAAAGAGGGCCGACGCGACTCTGCCAGCCCTCTGAGAGCCCTCGTATACACCCTTGATGTCATCGCCAACAGCCAGGACGCTTGCGCCGGCTGCTCCAACGCTGGAGTACAGCAGCACTTTTCCTTTCGGCGGCTTTGGAAACGACCTCGTCCTTCCGGAGGAGTATGATCGTCTATTCGAGTGGTAATCCCGTGCGCTCGAGGGGCCGTTGTGAGGGGTTTTGGTGAGTTGGCCACGACATGATGTGCATGTCCAGGCTGTCGCGGATCGCGACGAAATGCGCCGGAGGAGCGCAGTGGATGCGAAGGAGTTCATGCTGAGGAATTCGACATTGGTCTTGGCGAGGAGTGGATTTCAAAATCTACAAGAAAACGCCATGCTAAAAAAGCAACGAATCGTGAAACAGGATGTTGAACTTGTCGGTGGCACATGTCTACGCGAAGTTTTGCCCCAAGCATACCTAGGTACACCGTCATTATTGTCCGCAGCGTTCGGGACCGTCGACAAAGCCGACAACGGCCCGCTGAGCCGGGGAGAGTAGGCGCCTGATGCAGGGATTCCCAGGTTTTGAAGATGACCTCCTAAGTACTTAGTACCCACCATCCACTTCACCTTTCGCCTGCAACTCTCAATACTTCTAGAGGCAAGGAATGGTGGCATTGCAAGTCATCGTTGCATTCAACTATTTCAGCATTCAAATTCCCTGGATATGAGTCGTCTGCGTCAATCTACGGTGCCATATTGGAGCGCTGCTCATCATCTAAAAGATGCACCCAGGACGCCGGCCTCCTTCATAGATTTGGAGGGGGCCTCTCCCACAACCTTGCCTACATCGTTACTTAATAGTAAACAGGTAGTAGGTATCCAAAGATACCTCAATTTGACCCTCCATCCTTCTTCAAATCCTCAACCCTCCACTTACTCAACCCAGCCGGCTCCTCCAAGTCAATACTCGGGCCCCAGTTCACATCCCCCTGCCTCCCCGCGCCAGCACCGCCCCCCATCGCATACTCCTTCCCCAGCGGCCGCGTCGGCTCCCTCCCCTCCCAGTGCCGCGCCTCCACCGGCAGCGGCGTCCACCACGTCCCCGTGCGCGAGTGCCACGACGCGCTGCACATCTCCCACAGCCGGCTCGCGGCGCGCTTGTACGCGAAGCGCTCGTCCTCGCCCGTGAAGGCCGACGTGTTGACAAAGTCGATCTTCTGCCCCAGGAGGCCAAAGTCTGAGTCGATCTCGGCGGTGGTCGAGGACGACGAGGAGGTGGATTCGTTGTAGCTGGAGATGTTGGGCCGGAACGGCGCTGCCGAGTCTTGGTATACTTCGGCTATGGTCTCGGAGTAGGTCGCGTCCTCGCGGTCGATGCTGCTGGACTTGGACCTGGTGATGGTCGTGAGGCCGGCCTTGCCGGGCTTGCGTCGGGCTTGTTCTGGGAAGAAGAGGTTGTCGGGGCCTACTTCGGCGCGGATGAGGAGTTTGCAGCGTGCTTCGTAGAGAGCGTCGAGGAGCGTGATGAAGCGTCTGGCCTCGTTCTTCATCGACACGGGGAGCACGGGTACCTTGTCAATGACGAAGGTGTGGAAGTTGGAGGCGAGTGTGATGTAGTCTGCCGGACCAAAGGTGTGCACTAGCTCGTCAAAGTCCCAGAAAGACACGCCTTCGTGCTGTCGTGGAACCTTGACCGATCGCCCGTATACCACATATGTCGCTTCTTTCCAGATGACGGCGGAGATGACGGGGTTGGGAATTGTGTCGAGAATCATCCGGTCCCAGACTTCTGGTCCGTCCACTGTCAAAGCGTACTTTCGAGGTGTGGTGGAATCGCCCACATCATCTGTCAACTGCAGCACCTCTTTTCCCACCGGCATCTCGTCAGGTGTAAGACCAGCAGCCTCGGCGAATCTCGCTGATACGCCATGGTCGGTGAGGTCTCGCCGTCGCCAGTCCTTAGCGCCCTCCATATGCCAAAAGTCACACCTCGCCTTCAAGACTTCCAAGAAAGCAGCAAAGTCGCTCGTGGCGCCGTATAGCTCGCCCCCTCGTCGCGTTCCAGTACCAAATAGCTGACGGACCAGACCTTTCGCGGCTGCGGGCGCCTGGAAATTCCCGGTGGCCTTCTCCAGCTCATCGGGCATACGGTTTGATGAGGCGACGAGCACACCACCTAGTTGAAAGAAAGGAATAAACAGGTTGCTGAGAATCTTGCTCGATGCTCTATCCGGGAGCTGGAACTCGTCTAAAAACAAAATGGGCGACGTCTCTATCATCTCTCTAGCCATCCATAGTAGCGACCACTCGCGGTCTTCGCGGGCCAGCTCGGGTCGCGCTTTGCGAAACTGCTCCAATCGTGAGATGGTGTACAGCATAAAGGTGTTGAAGTGCCATCGTCGCTTCCGGGTCGTGGGCAGGCCGTCGGCCAGGAGGTCGATCAGCATGGACTTGCCAGTGCCGACCTCCCCTGAGAGGAACAGGCCCTTGGGAGAGTCGACATCGAGGGCGGCTTGATGGCTGGTCAAGACGCGCGTGAGAGCGAATCTGTCTTCGGGTCCCTCGGTCTGGCGGAAGAATTTGGCGAAGAGGGGATTCTGCCGGATGGGATGGCTTCGCACAGCTAGCTGCTCGGTCTCCTTTTCCCGGACGCCTTCAAGGGCGCGGGTGAGGGACTTGATCTTGTTGCGGTACTCGATCGGGGGTTGGTAGTCCTTCAATCGGAGGTACAATTTGTGTAAGTGGAGGGCCAGGCGGTGCTGTGCTGGGTCTGGCGAGAAAGCGCCGGTTGCGATGAGGGTGTTGTCTGGCGACCGTTAATCATGTTGCCATGTGATGCCTTGAACGTTGCTGTATGTCCTTGAACATGCATAGCAAAGGCTTGATGATAGACTGAGCAACCTATTTATTTCTTATTCCATAGCAAAGGATGAATCAAACCCAAGCAAGAGGATACAAGTTCTGGTGCTTGTTGATGAGGCAAGGGTCTATACAGAGTACACCAGTTGACTTACATTTCACAAGGGGGTCCGTGATGGTCAGTGTAGTCCCAAGGCGCTTCATCATGCGCTGAGATATAATAAAACCAACAATGATGAAAAGAAAGTAGAAAAAAGGAGAAGTAAAATGGACACAGTCTATTCAATTTATGAGCGTGCTCACTCGAGCACTTTGTACCAGAGCATTGGAATTGATAAAGGTGAGGTCGACGTCCCCGTCCCGATTCGGAGAGAGGTGATGATGTAACTAAATTAGCCGGGGTCCACTCGCAACAGTTGTTAGCCGAACCGATGGGATGGGACGACGTTCAAAGCTTGAGCAGGACGTTGTGCCAAGGAAGCGGAACGTACGGGCCATCTTGGGACTGTAGATTCTCGACAAGATACATAGTACTCAATATTCTGTAGGTATACTACGTATCCGTAGAGGAAAGGCTATCACAGACGCCAACCGCCGCGAGGTCATCACCAAGTGCAGCATCTGCACGGAGTATCCAACGACTCTTTGTCAAAGCCTGTGACTTCAGTACAGGACAGTATCATCTGAGACCATTCATCTGCCTGCTCAGACACACTACTCGAGCCTAGACCCGCCTGCTCGAAGTCTAAGAATAAACCGAAGTGAGGTCAATGAATACTATTGTTACCCTTGGCCTTAGAAAGTACAAAGTTACAGAGAAGAGGCAGCGCAGAGGTTGAGAGGCGAGAAGGTCTGAGTCCCGTACATTTGGGTCGGCCGGTTTTAGCGGCTCTAGCTATTTCCTATTAAGGCTTAGCGTTATGGGGAAGCTGCCCAAGTGCCTGGGGCCCCCTGCTCTCACGCTCTCCAAGCAAGCCTGCCTTAGCCTGCAAGCAACAACTTTTGATGCCTGCCAAAAGAGCAGATCACCTCCTTCATCAACAACCCATCCCGACCCTCCTTTTTTCAACGCCTGGACTGCCAAATCTGATCTTGATCAAGTCCAGCCCACCTCTACGGCCTTTTGCTTGCGCAAAGTTTCACGACAGCTAAGCGACCACAGCCTCTAGCGCCCATCTCGAGCTCGGTCTAGCATCAAAACACTGCCGTCACACGCTGAAGCTGTCGCGTCCCCGAGTGTTGTCTTGTCTTGTCTCGTCTGCACTGCACACGACAAGCAGCCGCCACTCCTCGAGTATGGAATAGGCGCATTCCAGCGATCGCATCTGTACCGAAGCAACCTTTTGTTCTCCCATCTCAGCACTCCGCCGCTGCTCTCTTGGCGCCCTCAAACAGGCCGACTTTACCGACTCCACACGCTACGCGACCCCGACGATGTTTTCCCCATCTCAGCAAGGCGCTCCTGCCTCGAACACGCGGAGTCGAAGGCGGCAGCGCAATCCATCTGGCGACTCCGCCCTCAACCAGCAACCCAAACCGAAGCGACCACGCGGGCCCCTGACCGAGTCCGCCCTCACAAACCCCGACGTACAGAATGCGCAGCCTGAGATGACCGAGGTCAAAAACAGCAACAAGGTCGCGAGATTGCCGCCAAAATCAGACGAAGAGAACACATCCCCGATTCCGAAGGCTCTGCGCAGCCAAGTTGTCGTTCGGTCAAAGAAGCCCAAGCAGGGCGAGAGAACAAGCAAGAGCGACGGGAGCATCGAGCTGGTCAGTCCACCTTGGAGATTATCATATGCGACAAGCTTTATCTAGTCGTTCACTTTTTCGACCCGCTGACTTTGAGTTTCTCTATAGACCAAAACCAACGCATACACTGTGAGCAAGTTGCAAGCACTGCCGGATAGGATCCGCGCAGACGCTGTCGGTGAGTAACTAATGCAGTCTCATTTCTCTTAAAGGCCTTCACACTGACTTCTTGCGCCTAGCTCGACAACATGGCGTACTTGATTCCTCCAACGGCTTTGCTCTCTGTGTCACCCACACTCATGCCTTCGTCTGGCAATATGCCTCCACGACACCCTCTCCGGAGACTTTCACCTTCTCTCTCCCATACCCTTCGAAACATGCGGCCGACCCTCTACCGCTCGGCGCCCTTGTCTCTCCTGGGTCTTCGGCCGAGGAACCTGGCTTGGTGGTTGTGATGCCCGTCAGCGGCAAGATCTCTTTCTGGGAACACATCTCGAGCGCCGCCACCCTTGACTACTTCAGACAACAAAAGTCCGGAGTCGAGGAGTCAATCCCTGGCATGTGGAGCGGAGAGCACGTTGTACAGGTCACGAGGTCCGACTCGGCCAGTTTCGTTCTGTCCTTCAGCAGCGGAAGAGTGGCACACCTGAGCGTTCGCGACAGCCAGGGTAAGCCCGCCATTTCCGTCCAGTTCCTTAGATCTACGAGAGGGCCGACCTCCGGCGTCCTTGACAGCTTCCTCGGTGGCCTGCGAACTGCGCTCAAGTCAGCGGTGCAGAGCAGTGATCTTGCGGCCCTGCGAGTGGATCCCGTGAGCAGGGCTGGGACGAAGATCGTGATGGCCGCGACCAAGAGTGGCAGACTGAATGCTTGGCGTGTAGCTCGTGGTGGCCACCACGAACTTGTTGTCAATATTGATGCGCGTGAGTCAATACTACAAGGCCTTCAGCAGGTCTTACCACCAATCACCTCCAGCGTCGACTTTGAACTTCTGGACTTCACTTTCGTGCCCCGAGATCTCGAAAACAGCCACAAAGAAGCCAGTCGGTTGAGCGACGCGCTGTTCAAGAATGATGAAAATGTGCAGCACCTGCTGCTTTTGGTATCTCTTAGCGACAAACGCCAGTCACAGTATGCTCTTGTCGAAATGGAAGTCCAGGGTGATCACTTCAAGGTCGGCATGGTCAGGACCATCACATCATACACCTCACCCCTCAACCCGTCCGCCACCGACCGACCACGGCTTTATCTCCCGAGGCCCGCCCTCGTTGCCTTCATCATATTCGACCGCGCTGTCGTCATCGCTTCGCTGGCGGCACTGCCAGAGACCCCAGACTCGCAACTGCTAGAGGAGAACCACGTCATACCGGCCACATTTGAAGATGTGATTGATTTGAGGAGCGAAGACACATTGGAAATCGTCGGCACGGGTCTCGAGGAGCCTCTGGGACCAGGTCAAGAGCCAGAAGGCGCGAGGTCTCACCGGCCCAGACCTAGGAATCCCACCGCATTGCTCATGATTCAGGGCTTTGGTGTCGTCAAGGTCACTCTCTCCGAAGTGGAACGCTTCGCAAGCGAGGACCCTCCCGAGGTGACGGCAAAGAGCAAGCTTGAACAGGCTGTCTTCTATGGACTCAAGGACGACAACCCGCTGGTCTTTGAGGGCCGGAGATCCTTGCCGTTCTCCAACGAAGAGATCGCCCGCGCAGCTATAGAATTGTCCGATGACATTATGGCTTCCAAGTCCGTATTCCTCTCGGGCGCTCCGGCCGCAACCGAGATCAATCTGCGCCAGCGGAGTGCTTGGCTCGATAAGCTCATGTCGCACCTAAGAGCGCAAAAGGTCGAGCTTAGTCGCGCCACCAAGTGGCAACTCCTCACCAACGCTGAAAAGCTGAACATGGCCCGAGAGATCTGGAAGCTGCATGAGAGGTTCTTGAGTGAGAGACCCAGCCAAGACAAGAAGACCATTGTCTCGGAAGCCATCGAGGCTATCAATCAGGAGGGAAAGAAGGTCGGAAACCGCGACGCAGGAGAAGTTGACCGTGCTCGCACCTGGTTCTTGAACGACATTTGGCGCCTCGACGTTTTCCTGCCGTGGACTTTCCAGGTCATCAAACACTTGCGCAAGACTTCATTGGCTGACAGCAACAACATAACACGATGGCTGTACGAAGCTGCGCAAGTGTACAACACCACGCTCTCCGGCGCGCTCAAGTACCGCGCACGCAAGTTAGACTCCTATGGCCTCGGCGATGAGCACGTGGAATATGGCATTCTTACAAGAGCGGAGGACTACGAAGGCCTGCCCAGGTTCTGGACTTCGACCAGCTTCGTCTGCGAGTACTTCTACCGCCTCATTGACATGTGTCAAGCGTGGCTTGCTGGGCAATATCCACCGACGTCTGGAGCAAATACAGCCTTGGCCGAGTCGATGCGGGAAGTGATGCCGAACCTCATTGATCAGCTCATTCTCACGCTGAACGAATCTATCCGATGGTCTGAAGGTACGGGCGACGATGAGGTGGACAGTAATGGCGTGCTGTTCAGTGACAAGTGCAATGATGTCCTGCAAAACAGCACGGGTCTGATTCTGCGACTCAAAGAATTTGGGCTTTGGGACGGAGCTCAGCGCATCGCCGAGAAATTCCACGACAACAAGGCGCTGGCAGATTTGGTTGTCGCCCGGTTCGTGGAAACCAGCGAGAAACTGAAGACGGCAACACCTGGGACGGCTGAGCAGCTTGCCGCGGAGGTTGAGAGCAGGAAGAAGCATATCCTGGACTGCATGGATGAGCACGGCGCAGGCTTCGCGTACGAGGCTTACACGACATTGCTTCACTATGGCGGTCCCTCGAGGGTACTCGAGTTTTCACACTTCGACAAATTCCGCAACGCGACTACATTCCTCCGGCAAAACAAGCGTCTGGGTAAGATCTCTTGGATCAACGACATTGAGCGCGAGAAGGACCTTCCGAGCGCTGCCAAGACCCTCGTCGACGTTGGCACAAGGGAGCGACAAGTGTGGTGCAAGAAGATTGAGCTGAGCTTGGGCAAATTGACACTGCTGGCCGCGGGTGGCGGCGCAGATCCCAAGAACGCGTCGGAGCGCAGCACAGCGGCAGAACACCATGCAGAGCTTGCTAGAGTCGACGCAAAGCTGGAACTTGTCCGCATCCAGGACCAGACCTACCACATACTAGCTCCTGCCTTCGAAGACGCCCTCGACGATCAGGCCGCCATAGAACTCGCGATGCAGGCATTTGGTAAGACCAAGGTGCCCAAAAAGTACAAGGTCTTCTATGACGATCTGCAGACCGCGCTCAAAGATCTGATCGCTCACAAAGCGATGAAGCCGCTCCCGTTGGTGAACTTGCTCACCTCTATCTGGACGACTGAGCTGGGTAGTTCGGAGACGGACTTGTTCTTCTCTGCCATCCGCGTGGCAGATCTCGGCTTACGCGGCGAGTGGAAGCAGCGGGCTCTGAGACTCATCTGGCGCCGCGCTTACATTCGCGATGAGTGGAATAAGATCAACTCATCCACCGAGGACCAGGGTGACCATGGCATCTTGGAAACTCTCCACCAAACGCAGGCTTACTGTACCGTGGTGGAGTGTATGAAGTACCGTAAGCTCTCTCACTGTCCAGATGTTCAAGATATTCATCGCTAACAACTAGCCCCCGACAGACCTCAGTATCACAAAGGATGGATCGAAGACGCAGCCCAACATGATCATCACGCCCAGTGAGGCGCTTCACGTCTTCACCGACCCCAATGAAGAACGTTTCGGCGCCGAGAGCGATGATCCGGCTGTGCTTGAGAGGCGTGCCGAGGTCATGAGCTGGGAGGATGGTGTGCTTAAGAAGTACATCGACAAGAGCCAGCTCACACGCTGGGCACAGGCAGTCGTCGAGCAGGCGGACCGCGCGCTGCGCTTCGAGAAGGGTATTGTTAATGGCAACGGCTTTGCTAATGGCAATGGCAAGGGACCGAATGGCCACGTGGTGGATAGTGTTGAGAATGGAGAGGATGAGCAGATGGAGGATGTGGAGGATGAGATTGCTTAGGACTGGAACCCCACAAAGTGTCCCGGCACGGATAGTTGGGGCTGGCAGAGAGGAGCATCAAGTTGTCTTGTTCAGCATCATGAGACCACATATGGTTTCTTCATAAACACACATACGGTCGAAACGGAAAGGAGATTGGGTTTTTTTCCTTCTTGAAAATTCGGTTTGGCGTTCAGGAATGGCCTGTTATTATGCGGAGGAAAAGTGGGTTGACACCTTTTACGAACGGGGAAGGAAGGGGGTGAGAAGATTTATATACCGTTCACTTGAGCATAGCGGGCAAAGTGATCATGGTTGGCACAGAGGAAGAGAGTGCGGAAAGCGAGCATAGCAGCCACAATGCGTAGTAGTAGGTGCCGCAACCCACTCGAGTCCTCTAATCTTGAGATCGTGTTCTCGCTGGTGTTGGCCGTTGGTCGGCCATGTCCACGGCGACCTTTTGTTCGTCTATTGTGTATCGCACTCGGAGGAGATAGGCATACAGCATTAGAGATGAGCGTGTTACTTAACTGTGAGTACATACTTACTTGCCACGGACTCACGAATTCGCAATCGGTTCCGAGTGAAGCCTAGCTAACTGGAGGGTGTTTTATAAGAAATCGCCGCACCTTTGCCACCGACCACCAATTCCGCCGAGTTCGAATGGGTCCGACCGATATCAGGAGGTGAGACTAGAGTCTGGTGAGATAAGGAGTCATTCTTCAATGGAGGGGGGCGCCATAACCCAACGGATCCCTTGATAGGAACTGTTCTGAAGGAGAGTGGAGGGGTAGCATTGATGAGCTAGCAGGAGGTTGTTCTGGTAATATTACTGGAGGTTCCAGACGGCTGAAATACCCGTGTCAACAGCGTCCAACGCAGCTGCCCTCACCCTCTATCCTGCAATCTCTGCGCAGAAGGCCCCTGGAAGCAAGCAAAATTGACGTTGATTCCCACACCCCTTCGGTGACCGGCTCCTGGTCGCCGACCTTGGGGCAAGGAAGGAAGTAATTAGGCTCTTCCTGCTGGGAGGAGCCGACGCGGATGTTTGGACCAGCCCAGGACTTGGCCGGTGCAGGCGCCGCCGGGCGAGCTGGCGGGGACTTGGCCTGAGTACTAGGCTTCGTATAGGGCGCTGTCGACGCAGACGGCGGTGGGTAGCAGGGCTACCTATGAGGAAGAGGGTTGTTGCAGAATGGGGCATGGCTGCTATGTCGATGTGAAGTACGTGCAGGTTGATTGGTGCTTTGGTTGTTGATCTGGTTGCGGGTTGGGCAACTTGAGACTGCGTACGATAGCTGTGGCGACAAAAAGTGAAGTACTAGAGCTTCGGGTCCTTCATATTTATGTCCCGGTGGGTTTTCTATCTCTTGTTGAGGATCCGGCTCTCTTTTCCTGTCTTCAACTTCAGAGGTATACTGGGTGGCAGTCGGCCCGCAGCCCTGCTCGGGACTCATGAGTCAGCAATTTGACGTCTGGGTGATGGAGATGCCTCCATGCTCCTTTCATAACTCTCTTTGAAGCGTTGGAATACAGCCAGACTCATCGTTCACGAAGATATGTGGACGGTGGATGTGGATACAGGCGCCGATGGCACTGAGAAGCATCACGGTGAGCGGCCGCGAAAGACCAGTGGACCTCAGGATGCTCCTGCGATCAGCGTATTTCTGTGAGCTAATGGTGTTGATCTGAGAAAACGAGGCACACCTTGCATCTCAGTGTAATAAAGATACATTCCTAGGTGTTCGCAGGCCCATGGCGATTAGCACGGCACGTTGTGGGCCTTATAGCAGCATGATTGAAAGGGAAAGGGGGTCCATAAAGAAGCCTCAAGTTCACTGTGGCACTGTCCAGGAATTAAGGTGCTAATTCCAATGCCATCCCCGGAAATCTGAGATTCTTCGGTGTACCCCACTTCCTTGAACATGGCATTAAAATAAGGTAAAGTATGAAGGATTTCACTGTATACCTAGGTAAGACGAGGAAACTACCAGCCTGAATAAGCCTGGACGTAGTTACGAAGCTGACAAGACGACCTGGGTAAAGATTTCTATCAAGCTATTGAGCTTGCAAATCCTAAACGCAAAAGTGTTATTTTCCCACCGGTTGCTGTAGTCAGGGACCGGATCTGGATCGGCAGCCTCGTGAGGCCTGCGCAAGGTGTATATTGAGCACGCAAAACGAATTCTTCGGACAAGTGAGGCACCACCTCGAATGCTCCAAAGCCTGCTCGTATTTTCCTCCCTCTGTGGACCAGGGGGCAAATGATTTATGCTATCGTTCACTTGAGCGTCCCGACCAAAAAAGACATGATGGCACAAAATGAAATAAAGCCGGAAGCGAACATAGTGCGGACAGCATAGCAGAGCAAAATTCAAGATAGAGAAGGAAGATTTGAGATTGTGTGCCGTTTCGGCAAAGTATTTATAGTTGATATTGTCCTCAAATCGCGGTCAGTACTGAAGCGAAAATCATTCATCTTTCCCATCCAACGACACCCCTCTCACAGAGCTAGCTAGCTAATAACCATCATTCTTCTCAATATGGTTTCTCAAGAAGGAGGCGCGCCACCCGGGCCACCAGGACCGCCGCCGCCACCAGGGTTCGAGTTCGCAACGCCGCCAGTCTCATACAGCGTCGCGGCCGCCTGCACGGTGTAGACGGCCTCGGCCGAGGTGTCGATGCCGAACGCGACCCAGCCCAGCAGGCCGTCCTCGACGGCGTCGCCCAGCAGGACGTACTCGACGAACGGGTCCGAGGTGGCGGCCTCCTGCAGCAGGATGCCGTCGGCGCTGTTGAGCGTCAGCGTCTGCGTGTTGGCGGCGTAGACGGGCGTCGCCTCGACGGCGGTGATGAGCGCCTGGTCGAAGAAGACCTGGCCGACGTGCGACGCGGCCGTGTCGACGAGCGTGCCGTTGGCGGCGGGCGTCGCGTTCAGGTGCACGAGCACGTGGATGTGCGGCGTGCGGCCCGTGTAGTGGCCGGGTACCAGCGTCTCGAAGAGGGCCACGCCGTCGGCGTCTGTCGGCTGGATGCCGCGCAGGAAGGTCGCGTTGAGGTTCGAGGTGTCCGAGACGGAGTTGCCGTTGCCGTTGGCGGAGACGCCGGAGTAGACGCCGGTGGAGTTGGAGTCTGTTGTTGTGTGTCATGGTTTGTTAGGATGGATGCGGGTACGAAAAAGGGGCCGGGGGGGGGGGGAAGAGAGGTTGAAGAACATACGCCAGATCTCAGTGTAGGCGCCCACGACGGGCTCGCAGGTGGCGATGTCCAGGACCTGCAGGTCGAGCGTGAGGGCCACGCCGGCTTGGTCCTCGGTGACGTCCGCGCGGACGTACTCGCCGGTGACCCAGTAGGGACCCTCGGTGACCTCCGGGGAGAGCACGCAGGAGCCGTTGCTGGCGAAGAGGACGGACGAGGCGGTGGTGAGGTCGTAGTCCTCGGTCGAGAGGTGGGACACGTTCAGGTCGGAGACGTTGCGGGCTGACATATTGGGGACTTGGTGTCAGCTCTGGAGTTCTGAGTTTTGAGGGATGGGGGATGGGGGATGGGAGGGGTCCGCTACTGACCGTTGAGGGGAGCAAGTCCGCGCTTCTCCACGGCGCGGCGAGCAAGCTCCTGACGACGCTGGATGTTGCGGGCCTCAAGACCGCGGGCCTTGATCTTGGCCGCGCAGTGGGACAGGTCCTTCTTGGTGTTCTGGAGGTGCGCACGGCGGACAAACTCCTCCTTGGAGTGGTCGTGTCCTGGGTGCGCGGCCACCAGGCCGGCCATGACGGCCACGCTGGCGATGGCGGAGGAGAAACGCATGATGGTGATGCGTTTGTTGGGGGGCAACTACAATGAGTGTATGGGAAAGAAAAAGAGAGAGAGAGACTAGAGCACTGGAGTCTGGAGCTTGGGGATGGTGTTTCGGAGCCTCTTTACTTCGTGGGCTGAGCTCCAGCCTTTTATATCCAGAGATATCCCAGGGTTGTGGGCTCATCTGGATTCTAGAGTCTTCACGCATCTTGCCTCATCATAACGCCATCTTCGATATTGCTTCCTGATCCTGACTATTCACCATGGTCCATGGCAGGGTATTGCTACTGGACCATCTCCCGGTGTGGAAGGAAGTAGCACGAATGGAATCCCTATATCCTGGGCAGTCCACACAATAATGGCACACATGCATAGATTCATCCATGGACGCAACGAACTCACAGTCCCTCCAATCCAATTTACTACTCGTCGTCACTGCCGCCCGTACACGCGGCAAGGCCCCACAAGCAGCTAGATATCCCGTTGGCGGCAGCCCTTCACGATGTCGATCAACACGGGGGGGGGGAAAGGGCCCTTGCGGTGTGGGGACCCGTCCGGGGACTGGCCCCCTTGAGCGAAAGCGCCAGAGTGGAGGAAGGGGAGGAGGAGGAGGATAATATTAAAAAGGTTAAAACAAGCATGTTAAAACAAGCATGCTATGCATGTCATTGTATACCTTAACTTGTCCCGCCTTCCTAGTGCAAGGGGGAAGTTCGAAATGAGCGCGCTCTGATTGGATGGCCGTGGTAGCAGTGGTGTATGCTGCCAAGAGCACCGCGCAGCGGGATGTGGTGCAGGGTGGCGTTCGGAAGCCTGATGTCGTCGTCAGCCTCCCGGGGCCCTTGGGGTGGCTACGATACCCCGGGTTGCCCGGGCTGCCATGCTGCCACTCAGCGAGCTTGAATTTGTCAATGGCATTGTGGGGGAGCTTGGCGGTCCTAATGGTCACGGAAGATCGATACCGCAATGTGGAAATATCGCCATGGCGGTGATGAAGGGTATGTGCTTTGGTGGAGTGCATCTATCACCCTCCTTCTAGAAAGAGGCAAGTTTCCAAGAGCTTTCTTCGGGTAGTTCCGCATTGCTGCTGACGATGGATGCGTGTTTCTGGTTTCGTTTCGAGTGGTTTCTTCTGTGCGTGCAGGAGACTTCAGGAGAGATCTAACTATATTGTAAACATTTATCCCCGGATATTGCACCATCAGCCGTCTACACCGAGGCAATATCTTGACCCTTGCATCGTGTTGTGCGCGTCTCGATCATCCAGTGTAACATCTTCGTTGATCAGCCAGCTCACTGAGCCGAGGGTTCGCAGTGTTGGAAATTGGAATGTCGTTGACGCGGCTCTACCGTCCTTGAACTTTGTTGCGACCAACGCGCAATCTACATGGGATGTCGAGTTGCTTCGGCGAGTCTTTGCTAGTGCCCGAAATTGGCACGGAACCGTTACATAGTGGCCGCGTAATTTACAAGTCACGCTCGATGCGCCTGCAACATCATTGAGAGGGCCAGACTCGCATACAGCCAGCCCTGGAGGTGGCCTGAGATGGTTTTAAAATCCCTTGCAGGGGAAGGACGGAATCGTTTTTGCTTTGACACAACGGGATGAACTCTTACCCTTCGGATAAGTCAGTGATGGTATGATGCAGTGCAAAATCTGACAGGGTCATTGAATCAGTAGCTTCGTGTCATCGAGTGCCAGGTGGCTCTCACAATGGATTCGAGTCGGGCATTTTCGTTTCTTTGGGTCTAGTTCACTGAGAATGCCCAGTGCCTCTTTTAAAGCTGTGGGCTTCATCCGGCACTAGAGAGATCCGAAAGAGACTTCACTGCACAGGGGATCTGAGGAATATCTCCTTCAAGGGTATCTTATTGCCTGGATGGTCACCCATCTCCTGCTGCGAAAAAGTACGAGTCTAGAGACTCACGAACATACTGCAGCTCTGGCATGCAAGTCACACACAAGCCGTGATACCTCAAATGTTGTCCACAATCTTTCTCCATTTGGTTTGTCGCTTTGGCTAGAATGACAGCAGTCAGCAAATAGTCTGGAGCTTGTCTGCATATGTGAAGGGGTCAGCTTACATCGAGCGGAATATCGACTGAGCAGCCGGTGACGAAGTCCATGTCCTCGTACTTCACAACCTTGGTCTTCTTTACAAGCTTGTACACGACAAGCAGGATAAAGAAGACTGGAATCGGCAGGTAAGTGGTGACGAAGGTATCTGCGTCGAAGGTCCCCACTAGGAAAAGGCTCTAGGTTAGCATTCAGAATGAATTATAGGAACTTTAGAAATACAGAGGTCAGCAGATTCCAGACTTACTAAAGGCAGTAAAGCCACCGAATACGAGCACCACAAAGCAGACAAACAGCCCGTAAAAGCTTAGGTAGGGCTGCCAAGGAGCACGGTACGCGAGCGTGCTCTTCCTGTCGATGCCCTGCGCCTTGAGGCCATAGTGCCAGCGGACACTCATGATCAAGATACATGTCCACGAGATGATACCGCAAATGGACGTGAGGTTGGCGAAGTACCCAAAGACCGTCCCGGCGCTTGAGTTCTGACTGGCAGCCATAAACGACAGCAGCGCAAACAACGCCCCAAGCGCCACCGCATTATACGGCAGACCGTTCCTAGAAGTCCGCGCAAACACCCTCGGCGCCTGCCCACGAATCGCCAGCCCATGCAGCGCGCGCGACGAGATAAACAGATCCGCACACGCCGCGGACCACGCCGAGGTCAGCAGCGCGGCGTTGATGATGCTCGGCAGGATCGGGATGCCGGCCTCCTTGATGGCGATGACGAAGGGGCTCTTCGCGGCGGTGGACGCGAGGTCGAGCGACGGGTCCGCGGGGCTCACGAGCAGGCCGATGATAAACGCGCTGCAGAGGTAGAACACGACGAGGCGGAACCACACGCTCTTGATGGCCCTGGGCACGGCGCGCCGCGGGTCCGCGGTCTCGGCGGCGGCGATGGCGGTCACCTCGGAGCCGATGAAGGCGAAGGCCGCGTTGATGAGCACCGAGAAGAAGCCGAGGAAGCGGCCCTTGGCGCCCGCGATGCCGAGGTACTGCACGAAGCCGCCCGTCGCGTTCCAGTACTTGAAGCCGATGGCTTGGTGGTTGGGCCCGCCGCCCGCGGAGATGACGATGCCGACGAGGATGAGGCCGATGACGGTGATGACCTTGATGGAGGCGAACCAGAACTCCATTTCGCCGTAGATTCTGTTGGAGCTGAAGTTGATGGCGTAGACGACGATGAGCATCAGGCCAACCCACCTGGCAGTGTTGTGGTGGTGAGGTCAGCGAGATGCGGCTGGGACACTCTTGGCGAACGCACAAAATGTGCTCGTATCGGGGAAAAAAAGGTGAAGGAACCTACATAGCATTATTGCAGATTCCCGAGGTACTCGTACCGCAAGAATCGCCCGTCCAGTACGTGATCAAGACCACAGCAGCGGAGATCTCGGCAGGCAAGACAATGATGTTGAAGAACCAGTAGACCCAGCCCAGCGCAAACGACATCTCGGGGGAGACATATCGCTCGGCGAGGGTAAGCTGACCACCAGGGACCGGGAACTGGCTGATCATCTCGCCCAGCGCGACCATGACCGAGAAGAGGAGAGAAGCCATGATCAGATACCCGAGCAGAAGACCGCCCGGGCCGCCGTTCTTCAGGTTGTTGGCCGTGCCGAGGAAGAGGCCGGTGCCGATGACGCCGCCGATGGCGATCATCTGCCTGTGCAGTGGACGGTGTGTGAGCATTTATCAAAGCATGGAAGGCGCGATATTTATGAAGGTTGTGTTAGATGGCGCCCGGGCGTTTGCTTACAGGTGACGGGGCTTGAGGCCTCGGTGCAGCTCGTTGCCCTGGCGGATGGGCTCGCCATGGCCACTGCCCTCCGAAGAAGACCGTCCCTCCTCGGCCACGGACGAGTTCTTGTCCCCCATCGTCAGTACGGAGGAGGAAGTGATATGAAACTTCGATCGATTGTGTTTCGTGGAGCTTAGTAGGGTTCAGAAGTTGCAAGGCGTCTACCCGTTTAAGGTCCAGAGATGCGTGGTTTTTTTAATGGGCAAGTGCAGAGTGTCGTTTGAGACTTGAAGGCGCTGACGGGGGGAAAAGTCTTGAGATGAAGTTGTAATAAAAGAGTCTCTGTCTGCAGTGATCTTCAGGTGAAGTTGGTATCTCTCAAGGACCCCTGCCTCCTGGTGCTGTTCAAGACAGGGGGCCTTGGTAGGTCAGGATGTGGGTAAGTGGGTCCCCGCAGGTGCCGCAGCGTAACATTGCAGCTGAGCAGATGCTTATCTTGCTGCTGTCTTGCCTTGTGGTCGTCCGCCTTCACTTTGTTTGATAAGGCATGCCGGCACGGTGAAAGTGACTAAAACCGGATGTGTTGATTACATTATCGCAACAATAACCCGCTCACGGAGCCGGCGGTGCGGAAGCTGTGGTATCTGTGGAACTGATAAAGTATTGCGGAGTACGGACGTTGAGAGCAAGCCCTTAGCCTGGGCTTCCCTTTCCAAGGTTATTTATAACAGGGCCCGGGAAGATAGATGGCAGGTCTCATGAAGCGATCAAGTTGTATATATACCGACTTTGATGCGAGGAAATCTTTCTTTCGCTTGCATGACTCTCCTCTCACTCGATCTTTCGCCAGCGATCCCGACATAAAATAAAAGGAATTCAGAAAGCCTAATTGTGTCTCAATAAAAGGAAATTTTTGCACATCGCTGTCGCACAAGTTCGACGCCACGAATTTTGTAGTGAAGTCGCACGGTGACTCACCTCAGCTCTGCGCATCCGACATTGCCGGATCTGGATCCCCAGATGTATTGGACTGCTGGTAAAGACCGCGAATTTGCCTGGGCAGCATAGGTCAAAGGGGCTCGAATTTGTTGGCGGTTGACGCTTGCTATGTGACTGCAAACCTGCCAAGGAACTATGATGTGCCAAGCATTCAGCCTCGTCCACAAGGCTGCATGCCACCCCGGCCTCGGGTGACAGAGAACTGATGCGTCCGCTGCTTGAGGTTCGAGTGCGTCTCGCAGCATGTGGCTCCTGGATCTTTTGCCTCTATCAATTCTGATCCATTCTGCACTCAATATAGAGGTACATCAACAGAATTATAGAAAAAAACAGAGCATACAGCTTCTGCAGTTGAAAAGTTAGTAGCGGCATACTCTGCCCGGGTGTATTAGCAACCCGGACCTTCCCCCAAACATGTGCGACATCTGGAACAAGGTCAATATTCCGGTAACAACATGCTACTCTAGACCTGCTCAGGTGATCATCTACACAATTGACTGGGCCAAAGTTATTATGCAGTTCGATTTTGGAAGTCAAGATACTGAGGTTTGAGCATCCCGAAATCTATCACCGTTGCGTTCCGTCTTACCTAGGTATTGCTCAGATGGTGATGTCCAAGGTTGCTTCGTTAGAGCACGCCATAGTTCACAGACATAGTACTTTGCATTGCCAACTGGCTGGATTACCTCAGTCACTCGTGATAAACTGCTGAATCTCTTGAGTATGCCCCGGTTCTCCCGATTAAGAAACTACGATATTTCTAGTACGGCAGACGGAAATAACAGACGCCGCTATGGGTATTTGGGCTTCCGAGGATGGCCTCTTTAGATAAGAGGAATCGAATATTCCGGCTGTGCCTTTCGAGGAGTTGCTTTTGGTGAGGACCGTATAGGCTGTATATAATAAGGTGGTCCTATGAGAAATAGCTATTAATCTTTTAATTATATATGAATTCAACGCTCTTTTGATCCCCCACCTATTTCAACAGAATCATGTACAATAAACGGGCATCAGCACAAATGGCATCTTGGATTGGAACTTCAAAAGACCTCGGGAATCTTCGAAGGGTTGTCTGGTCTGGCGAGCTAGAGTCGAATGACACTTCCCGCATACTGATTCACGAGGTACTTCAAGGTTACTGCTGAAGTTCTGGATTAGATTCACATCTGCTTCGAATTAACAGAATTGATGGAATTTCGGAAATGCACCAAGTTTGAACTAAAATTCCGAGCGTGAAGGCCATCTATTAGTGGTAGATAGGTCTAGGTATGTCTGCTAACTCTGTGCCTGGATGAGCTGCTTAGGTAGTATCCCGAGTCCACATTTGCGTACCTAATGCGTTTTACAAACTTTCTCCTTCTTACTAAGGTTTACATTTATGTTTGTCGAAGGTTTCTGAAAGACGTTTTGAAATATAACTTACAAGTTGCAATATATTTCAGAGTGATTGACGATAATACCCAAAATTAGCCTTTAATTACCGCGTCAGACAAAGGGCTGATTTCCAGAACTACGTCGGCTAAAACGTTAAGAACTTTTGAAGTTCAATAATATACTCCACTGAAAGGCGGGTTAGGCTAATTTGACCGTATCCACGGGCTGAATTGACGTATACGTACATCTTCAGGTCAAGGCAGCCAATCAGTACGCTGCACGCCCTACAAAAATTCCGGCTTAACGTATCAAGCTAGGCCATTTATACGCGCGTAACCTAGTGCTCTATAGCATACGCGCTTTTTAGCAAAATCCAAAAAGAAAGATATATATAAGGTTCGAATTTATAATTTTTTTATAACGTTTGTCTAAATATTTTAACTATTAAGTTAATATTTTACTTTTAATATATAGGTTAATTAGCCTATATATAGTATAGTATATATAGTTTATAGTTAATATTTAATTTAGTAATAGTTATAATATAGTAGAGTTTTCGTAAAATAAATCTAGCGGTAATATTGACGCGGTATAGCTATGTTTGGGATGCCACTTAAGCGTCATAGCGGCTCCGATTTGTGGCTGCGATCTAGCATGATTAGCTGGGCTGGCGACGAAGGTACGTATACGGTCAAATCGGCCCGTGGATACGGTCAAATCAGCGTGACCCCTGAAAGGCTGGAAAAGCTACAAATGTACAAGAAGTCGCTTGGTTAGGAAGGAGAAGCTACTGTAATCATGCTGTGATTCCACATCCAGGACCTCATCTCGCCGGGACCAGAAGATAAGTACGCGGTCGACAGAAAATAATAGACCATTCAAGGTCACAAACTTTCCACACAATGTACGTTGGTTACAAGCTAGCAGCGGCCCTTCTGCGCCCTTCTGCGCCCTTCTGCGCCTTGCGGCTGAAAATGGCGAGTCATGGCTAGTCGTGGCGCCGGTGTATTGACTTCCAAGCAAGTGGCGTGGAAGATGACTATGGTTTGATTGCATTGGAACACTATTGTAAATAGAACGGACGCTCCACTTTATCATCACATCAACGAATTCGATTTGGAAAATTCGTTCCCTTTCCCTCGGCTCGGTTGACGCAATAGATGGACTTGAGAAACCTGGAATATGTGTGCCGCTGGCCTGGAGCGGCAAGTGCGACCGCCCATCTGTCAAAACTGTCAAGTATGATGAAGGGACATCTTAAGTACAACATGGAAGGCCCTGGAGTTGTTCTTGAAGACTATCCTGGAGTTCTTCCGGTCTCAGCCACTCCTCAGTGCATCATTAATCAGACCTGCCTCCGCCATGTCTCCCGTCACTCGTCTTACGAATATCTTGTCATGGATCATACTTATCATACCCCTTGTGAATGCTGCCCAATACTCTCAACCGCTGCCCTGTTTTCAATTCTGTTTGGCGCTCGACCCTTCTCTCATCAGACGTGATGATGGGGTGAGTGATCTGGGGTGACCATTGAACCCAAACATCTGGTCAGGACACTGCTGACGGATCCATGCTTCCAGACATACTTTCGCTACAACACAAATGGAGGTATTTACTTTCAGAAGTCTTCTGGCACAGGAAGCGCAGGAATTGCAGGTCCATGGACAGATATGGGGCCTGCTCTCCCAGGCGGCAGTATCATAGACCGAGGTGAGTTGGTATCGGGGCAACCAGACATGTCTAAGTAGTAAACGCAAGTCTAAGTCTGTCTAACGTGACCAACTAGGTGTCGCCAATCTGTGGGTGAGTGACCGTCTTATTCTCCGGTCTATGTGAGACTCAAGTCGAGTTCGTGGAGAGAAGCATCATTTGCGAGGCTTGATATGGGCAGAAAACAGGATGAGAGCAACCGACAGACTCAAGATGAAACCCGCCAACCAGCGAACAGCATCACTGACACCGCCCGACCAGGCCCCAGACGTGCGGAAAGTGGGAAACCTCTACATCATGTTCTACGTCGTCTCGCACATCAACACGCGCAACTCGACCATCGGCTACGCCACCAGCCCGAGCCTCGAGTACGGCTCCTGGACCGACCACGGCTCGCTCGGCATCGCGACGCAGGAGGCCGCGCCCGCCAGCGCGTACAACGCCATCGACCCGGCGCTGGTCCTCGATGGCGGCGGCCAGTACTACCTGACCTTTGGCTCGTACTGGGACGGCCTGCAGATCGTCGCGCTGAACGCGAACGCCACCGCGCCGGCCGCGTACCCGGCGGGCGTGGCGCAGATCCAGTACGAGCCGGCGGGATCCCACGCCGCGGAGGCGAGCTATGTCTACCAGTACACGCCGCCCGGGACCAGCACGCCGTACTTCTATTTGTTTTGGAGCGAGGGCATCGCCAATGGGTACGATGCGTCGTTGCCGGCGCCGGGGGCGGAGTACAAGGTCCGTGTGTGCAGGTCGACGACGGTGACGGGGGGATATGTGGATGCTTCGGGCAGGTCTTGTTTGCAAGGGTACGGAGAGACTGTGCTGGCTTCTCACGATCAAGTTTGTGAGTGATCTTGTCCAGCGAGAGCAGTCGCATCAGGTTGAGAGCCTTGTGAAATTCAGGTGATCGAGTAGTCGGAAGTTAACACCCCAGGAAGACGGACCCGGAGCCCAGGGTATCATCGACGATGATTGTGGTCCGATTATGTACTATGCTTATGGTAAGCAGCTGTCTTTCATGAAGTGTGCTAGACATATCTGCTAACCCCTGCCCAGCAAACACGACCCAAAGTCGGTCCAACATCAACTACAAATGGGGAGTCAACGTAAGAGCACACCCTCCCAAAACCCCACCCCAGACCTCCACCCTCAAGGTCAAAACTTTCTAACTCTCAGCAGTACCTCTCCTGGCCGAACGGCTGGCCCATCGTCAACGGCACCAACTCAGACCAACCCCTCGGGTTCTGCACCAGCTCCAGCACCACTGCAAGTGCAGCGTCGACAAGCCCGACCCCAACCGTGATCCCGGCCAGGACGTCCTCCCCCGTCGTGTGCTCCGTCACTGTGGTGCTGTACGTCTACTCGGGCACCGTCACGGTTCCCGCGGGGCAGCCGACCGGCGGCGCTGCGTCGCCTGGGACGGCGGGAACTGGCGCGAGCGGCGGGGGCAGCAGGAGCTTTGGGTGTACGCCGCTTACGAGTACGGTTTATATGTAGCTGTAGGAAGTGGGTAGGTAGGGGGGGGGGCGTCCGGCGGCTGGCTGTCCTGTAGTCTGGTAGGTAATGTCCTCAATTAATCGCATGGAGACTGTCGTCGAAGATACTTGCAGCGTTCGACTCAAGTCAAGCCACGGCAAGCGACTCGCGTTTTCAAATCACAAATCGGCCGATTTCAAGCAAGCCACAAGATACCCGTTTTGAGGGCAAATAGATTGCAAGTCGCAGAGCAAGCCAGTGATTTGTGGTTTCGCCGTTTTTTGGTTCAGTTGGACCCATAATCAAGGTTGGTCGTGATGATATTTCGTAATAATTCTGGTATTATGGCTTTCCGGAGAGTACCGGGTATATAAGTGTTATAGGCTGTGCTCTGGTTGTACTTCGGAACGTGGTCCGAAGCTGTATATAGTAGAAGCGGCCCAGCGAGTTTGCTGCTCGTTTTCAGTTCTCTTCTCTTCCTCTTCATCAATTCAATAACAGCATTCAGCCTTCCTACGTTGCACTCCCGTACGAGCCAGCCCTTTACGGTAAGCGGCTTAATTTTTTTTTTTAGTGGCTATTAATGCTGCTAGCTTTGGAAGTAGACCGGCTAAGGAGATAGCGGCGAAAAAGATTTTATAGATCGGCGGTAGATTAGTACAAAGAAAAAAAAAACTCTTTTACCTACTCCTTAAACCCAAGCCAGGCCAAGTGGCTTGCAAGCCGTTGGGTTAACAAGCTACAAATCAGTGTAATTAGCAACAAGCCACAAGCCAGAGCCCTTGGCTTGACTTGGCTTGACTTGAGTCAAACGCTGGATACATGTGCCGTTGCTTTCATGTGTTGCTGCACACCACAGCAGGCTGTCCGAGGATTCCACGCGATTGCGTTCGCTCGACTGCCCACAGCAGGTGTGACCGAAATGTCTGGCTCTATAACTTCTCAGACGGGTGTCTGTAATCCGATGCGACGTGCTCTGATGCCCGTACAATATAGTGGTTGGATTCGAAGCTGATGCCACGTCAAAGTCCCACAACTTGCCCCATTTCCGACGTTGCATCGCCCTCTGATCTCCTCCTTGCCTAAGCCCTCTCCGTCTTCAGACTTTGCCTTCCTTTACAGTGCGCGCGCATATAGAGATAGGTAGTGTCCGTACAAAGCTGTCGGAGGGCAGACCAGCGGCCTTGCCTGTGCAGGGGACAGCGGATGACTAATAAGCCATAACGGTCCCCGCTTGACCAAAATAAAACGGTGGGCTCTGAGCCGTTGAGGGGCGGACACGCCAACCGTTTTGTGGCCGTTCCACGACGTCCCGCAAAGCCGTGGAAACTGTACGCCCCCCTGTTTGCGTCTTGACAGCCAGATCGCATGCCGACTTACAATACTGTGTACACCCACCCACCCCTGGTTCGTTCATTTGCCTTGGGTTTCCCAATTGCGATCGGAACTCTGCCTTTTGCATCAGTACCATTGCGATGATACTACCGTCACCACCGCCTGAGAATCGCGCAGATTCTATTATTAGGGTAGAATTTTAGTACCTGGCAAAGAGTTGAGGGTGCGGGAGGACTATGAGTACTCGTGCAGTCTGTACGTCAAGTTGTGCGCAAGTTCCGAGATGCGGGAACAAGCCGGGCATGCGCCCAGTACGGCCGATAATGCTTTTTCGCACCGACTCGGACCCAGCAAAAGCCAGAGGCACCTGGAACCTGAATATCTTGATCCAGGTACTACTTAGCATGTACCAATGCATGTTCAGCAGGAATGGAACATTGGAACGATATCCTTTCAGTCAAAGCGGACGGCCGGGGAGGTCTATGGCTGAGGACCGCATAACTAAGCGCCAAGCCACCAGGAGGAGGCAATGGCCGAGAAAGCCACGGCAATGTCACTTAGGTACCTATAGGTAGTATTATGTACTATGGTGGTAAGGTTCAATGTAATCGTGGGTCAAGTCTTTGTAACACTTCAAACGAGGACCCACAGGTACAACTAGTAACCGCCACCACCGAGAAGGAACAAGCAGCACGGACCTTGTGGATCAGAGATTTCTCAGTATTTTATACACTCACGCAATCATAGTACTGTAAATTGGAGCTACCGCTCGTATTCGTTCAGTCTGGCACAATTGTAGAAAGGATAAACGCGTCGCAGCGTGGTCAGTCGCGTCTTCCCGTCAACGTCCCATCGTCGTGTGCCGTGAAAAGGCCAAACCTCCATCTTTCATCTCTCGCCCTGCCATCAAAAATCCATCACCAAAACATGATTTGGGGCACATTTGCACTCATCAGAAGTTCCCAGACTCACTGTTGAGCCCTTTTATTGTCCCAAGTGACCCAAATAACCCTCTGCTCCCGCCCAAAATGGACCCCTACACCAACACCCGCGAGGAGTTTACCACAGCTCTGCTGCAGCGGCCCATACCCGATGCGGCCGATGACAAGTGGAAACAGGTCAACCAGACCCTCAGAGATCTCGTCCAGAAGCTCATTGAGCACGATGCCATGCGGCAGAACAAAATCCAGCCCTTCATGACTCCCGCTGCCAGCAAGAATCGTGTCTACTTCCTCTGGGACTCCACCACCCGCCTCTTGGTACGTCATCTCCGTTGCCCGCTCTGCAGTGTGTGCACTAGCTCGGACCTCAAGTCTAACACGTCCCCCAACCAATAGGATTCACTCTACAAAATCGTCCCTGTGAAAGCACAACGAAACCGCCAGGACGAGGAGTTCTGGGCTGTTGAAATCGTTGCGAAATCTATCTACATTGCTAGCCTGATGGTCCCTGATGGCGCCGCCGACCCCCTGACGAGAATGCTCAACCAGGCCATGTCGCAGGGAGGCGAGACGGTGGAGCTGGGCGAGGATGTTATTCGCCTTGGGCGAAGGCTGGATGAGGTTGCTCGAAGGCCCGAGGCCTGACGCCTCAGCTGTCAAGCGGAAGCGCGTGTGTTTGGCGCCATGCCGTGAAGGTCGGCAGCTAATAGGGCCGGAACCCCCCCCCCCCCCAAGGACGACCCCGCTAGACCAGACTTTCAGAGCGACAACACAATCACCTCAGCAAGTGGAGGGCCGGACACGAAGAATTCTAAAGAAAGCGAGATGGGAGATGGAAATGTATCTTGGAGCTTGCTTCTTATGTGACTGGGTCTGGTCTGAGGTACGACGAAGAGGTGAGAGATAGAGACATCGTACCTAAGTAGTTACCTATCTTCTCGAGGGTTACTGCAGCGCACGAGGGTTTCTATAGGGCGTGAGGGTTATCATGTGCATCGTTCGAACTTTAGTGCGTCTGCCCGCGAGCTTCTCTACAACGAAGCTGCCGAAGCAAACCCATCCGTTTCTTAACTTAGTAAGTTACGGGCGACGGTAGATGTTTTGGATTGGCCACTTGTCAGTCACCCCTGACCGTAGCTGGAGCAGGTCCCTTTTATACCCAACCTATCCTCAATTTTTTTTTTTTTTGAAAAATCCTAGTGCCATCTTCTGCTCGCAGATATTAACATTTATTAATCCATTCACAAATCTCGTTGTCCATCCCAGACCATCAGCAACTCGCTTCCATTCATCGTGCACACTTGCGATCTAGGGCAAGAACGTTCTTCCTCCCACGCATTGTGTCGTTGTTCCTTCAGAAAGTGCAGGCGAAGCTGCGCAGCTTCGTGGCCCTCGCCGCTCCTTCCATCTCTCGTCTACCGCTTCGCCTCTTGCACCTTTATCAACTTCCGCCCCTCCTTTTCCATCCTCTTCATCAGTCTGGCACTCCATCGACATCACTGCGCTCGCTACGTATCCAGCCTGCTCGATTTGAAGACTGGACCACATCACCCGCACACAGTTGGAAGACTCGTCAAACTCGTCGCATCATACCCAAAAAGGAAATCATCCACAGGATAACGGCACGACAATCCTCAGTGGACTGTGGGATAGTTGCCTTCAGACAGACAGACAGACAGACAGTCTGTCTACTTTGGGCAATCGACTTTGCCGTTTCGACCTTGGACTCGCACTTGAGCATCCAAGTTGCAGATCCGTGGCCCCAGCATCCAGATAACCTCCAACGCAAATCCATCCGCCATCGCTGTGGTCTAAGGCCATCGCAGGTTCGGCCATCCACAATCGTGTGAGTGCCCTTCTCTTGTCATACCAGCCTCCATGCCTCTGTGCTAATACTAATCTTCTTGTGCTCCAGCAGTGCGATGTCAAGCATAACCTTTCCCATTATTCCCATTCAAGGCCCCATCAAGTCTTCCATCCAAGCTCGCCTCGAGCCCGCTGCCCCCTACGCCGGACCCGATGTGCCTCTCGCCCATATGGGCGATTTGTCTCCGGCCTTTGCTGCTTTCTTCGCTGCCCAGGCGCCTGCTGCTCTCCCAATGGCCAATCCAGCTCCCGACATGCCCTGCATCGACCCAGCTCTTCTTGTCGCTGCCAAAGACAACCACGTCTCCTCGGTCCCTCCCGCCCAGACCAGCAGCACGGAGCCTCACAATATAACTCATGCTTCCGCTGCTCCACCCATCGCAGGATCGGCGACTACTGCTCCCCAAACGGCGGTCCCGGATTGCCCCTGGCCTACTCCCACTAAATTGGCCACCGCTCTTGACTCTGTCCATTCCCGCGACCTCCCAATGGACGAGGTCTGCGACATTATGCTCAACACGTTCGCGCCTCTCAGCCGTCCTCCTCAGGCATACCGCCACTTGGTGCCAGCTATGCAATTGCAAGGACTATGTCGGCATCTGTTACTGCTTCACAGTTCCCCCTCAAATCTACACAAACTCCCGTCTAGTGTCTGGGGCAATATGCTGAAACTCGCCCGGTGGCTCGGCGATGAGCCCACAGCCAAGCGTTGTTATTTTTTGCTCGTTTGCTGCCGGACGGAACACATAAGCAGGCCTCTATCAGACTGCGACAGCGAACCACCGTGTAAGTACCGCGTTGCCTCACGCTGCGGAACATCGCTACCATGAGCGAGTCTATGGCGATGATGTGTCTTATATCTTAGAGTGGCCCTCCCTCTCCCCCGCATGGTTTTGTATTCGGTGCCTACTTAAGAAGCTAATTCACGTTCTCTGGTCAGGTATTCGATTACGAGACGCTCTCCTCGATACTCTGTCCCGATGGTGCCTTCGGTTCGAGAACAAGCTACGCAATCTAACGTCGTCTGAACACATCTGCCACGTCTCCGACGACGGTTGTCAGGAGAGACAGCGCAGTGACGTCGAAAAAGACGCCAGAGAGCTGCAAGATTTGATTGACACGTGCAGAAACGATTCTCGGATTTCCGTGTTCGAGGTGTACCAGCGCGCAGAGGAACTTCGCGTAGTCACACCCAGGCATCGTTGCCTGGCGGCGCCGGAAGTGGGCCCAGGATGCAACGCGTGGCGCGCGTTTTCCCTTGACACGAGCCTGGGCCTGTGTAGAAGTGATCAGATCGAAAGCTTCTGGAAAAGACATGTCACTGCGGCGGCGACGGCTGCGTTCTTCGGCAGGGACAGCAAGACGGCTGGCCTGCTTCAGCAGAACCCGCAGGATGGCCAGGACCCACTGGGCTCGCCTGATTTGCGGATCGAGCCCAGCCAGTATGTACAGAGCCTGTGGGATGAACTCGATGTGGTTGACCAGCACAACAGCCAGAAAGGCCAGTCTCTGCAGAATGGAAAGCAGCTGCAGAACGGCCGGTCTCTGAAGAATGGAAAGCAGATGCAGAACGGCCGGAAAAGCCAGAGCGACCAAAATGGACCGAGTTTACCGGAGGGGCAAAATGGCCAGGACGTACAGGATATGCCTGCTCCACTCACTCGTCATCCTAAGCGACCTCGAGGGAACAACCTGATCCAAAACGCACAAAACAGGCCTCTTCCTCCGCGTTCGTCTAAGCGGCAGAACAGCCGGGTCCAGAACGCACAAGAAATGCCTCCTCCTGCTGCTGCTGCTCCTCTTCCCGAGCAACAGAGCGACCCAGTCCAGAACAGCCAGAGACTCCTGGGCGAGGGGGTGAAGGACAGGCTATTAGCGCTACGGCATCAGGCGTATCTGGCCGTGCAAGACTATCATCGGGCCTTGGCAACAGAGGCCCCTGGCCCGATGGCTCCGGCTCCGATGGGTTCGGACACGATGGATGAGGACTTTATGTTTAGGAATTCCATGGCTGCGTATGGCATATTTCCGACCAAGATAGGTTCGGGCACGCTAGCTCTGGACCCCACGTTTAGGAATGGCATAGCTGCGAATAACATGGTTCCGGCCATAATGGGTTCGGACACGATGGGTTCGGATACGCTAGCTTTGGACCCCATGTTTAAGGATGACATAGCTGCGAGTAACATGGTACCGGCCACAATGGGTTCGGACACGATGGGTTCGGACACGATGGGTTCGGACACGATGGCTCTGGACCCCATGTTTAAGGATGATGTGGCTGGGAGTAACATGGTTCCGGCTACAATGGCTCCGAACTCCATGCTTACGAATATTGTGGCTTCACCCATTGGCAACACTCCCAATGCCTACGCCCCCAATGCCTCCGGCCCCAATATCTCCGGACTCAGCACCCTCACGCCCTCTCCGTTCCCACTCTATGGCAGAGACCCCCCCCTCTACCCAACCTACGGCTATCAGCCCGGTTCTCAGGTGGCTACGGGCCCAACATCGCCAACACCCGCAAGTTCGATGGGCTCACAGGCAATCCGCCGCCACCACCGTCCCCAGAAGTCGGGGTGACCCAAGATTTTGGAGTCTCGAAGCTGAGTGAAGCTAGCTAGCTTTGATAAAATCGAGGTCTCACAGCCCATCACGGAGTTTTGGAGTTGGCCTTTGTCACAACCAGGGCTGAACAGGACCAGGCGCAGAAAGGAGCTTATGCGGAATACTTCAGCATTGGAAAGCGGAATAATCCATCATTAGAAATTGGATTATTCATATTGAAATGCGGAATCCAGAAGGAGGAGGGATGGGACGAAGTGGGAAAAGGTCTAGCAAGGAGTTTCGGCTCTCGGGTAGAATTGTGTTCTAAAGTTTTTGCTTTGCACCTAGGTGTCACCGCACCAATAAAGTTGATTGGATATCATGTTGTCAGAAGGTCAAAGGGCAAAAGTCCATTACTGGCTGGCTTTATTGTATATCGTCGCACATACTTGTGTGGGGGGTTCCCCACGCACATACCAATGTCACGCATGTGGACAGACGTTGAAGTTGCTTGCCCTGAAACCGTCCTCCTGTCTTGAGTTGATTTCTTATGTGACCGTTCGGCCTTTTTCTCCGTGATGTGTGCCTCTATGGATTCCCTTCCGTAACAGGCTACTCAACCAGAAATCTGGAGGCACATAATCTCCAGCAGGGCCTCGCTTCTGAGCTCTCCTGGTTTCGAAGCAGCCACGTCCACGTAGCTCGCCGCTCACCGTTACCGTCTCGCTTACCTGGGTACTTAGTAGGCATAGGAACGGCGCATATCCATCCATGTAATAGCGTCCCGACTGCCAGGCAAGCGTTTAGATAAGTATACTCACAGAGTTTGTATACTCACCCGCGCAAGGCCGGAACACTGCGAATGCCGTATAACAGTAGAAATGTGTCGCCTGCAGTCAGTCAGTCAGTCATACCCACATGATTGCATTTTCGAAGGTCATTTTCCACCTGTTCCGAACATGCAGGTCGGGTGATCGTCCTGGAACCCCCAGATCCTTTGGGACCCCATATGTGCAGCCTCCTTTTCTGAGAGATTTCCCATGTTCCAGAAGCGTGCTGGCGTGCTGCAGGATTTGATATGCCCGTCCGAAGTGGGCAATGCCCTCCGACACCCGAGAGTCTGGGAAATGGGCATTAAGCGAGGGCTCCACTCCCTTCTCGGCCGCGGATCCGGGGCCGGTCGTGTGGAGCCCGACGAGAGGGGCAGAGGGGATATGATTAGAGTGGGGACCACACTGGCGATCCCACGTTGTATGTAATTGTGCCTGGTGGGATAGATTCTAGATCTCCCAAAGAGTGGGAATCAACTAGAACGAGACCGGACACGACCCGAAATTGCAGAGGCAGCAATGCAGCATGAACCCCATAATGCTTGCGCTATAGGAAAACGACGACTGTGGACTTGAGATCAATAGCTGCGACCAGATGCAGCTTAGGCCCGGTCGCTGCTATCAGGACGATATCACGATATCCTTGTATGCTTTGGCCCCGTTTTCCCTCCTATGGCCGTGAACCGAGGCTTCTGTATGTGCCCACAGACGTTGGATGCCTCGTGGTGAAGGGGATAAGGTGGATGGGGGCCAATTGGAGGTGGATCTTGACGAGGATTGAGTGCATGATGGAAGGCAAGATGGGTTGATGAGATTGTTGGCAGGTTGCGAGGATATAATGGAGAGGCTCGCAGGACAAGATGCGATGCTGTTTGGCTTCTTCCCTCCTCACCTCGGTCTTCCAGTTTTTTTCTGTCACTCTTTCCTTGCTGAGAGCTCTGAGATCTTTGTCCTTAGATCATCGGCCTAGCATTCACTCATTTTTTTTTTCTTTGTTTTGATCATCACCTTTGGGGCACTCTTTTGGAACATGAGATATTATTCCTTGGCCTTGGCGGGCCTGACGGCGACGACGGTCAGCGCTACCACAAACTCCTCAAGCTCATGCTATGTCCTCCCCGCCGACGCCGCGTGGCCCTCTACCTCTACCTGGGACGCACTCAACGCCACTGTGGACGGACGTCTCATCGCTACGGTGCCCGTTGGCTCGCCGTGCCATGATCCTACTTACGATGAGGAGGCCTGTCTTACTTTGCAGGCTGACTGGACTCTTGCCTCAACACAGTACGCTCCCCTTTCTAGCAGAGAAATGTGCCATGGTAGGACTCTAACATGTCTTTCAGCTACAACACATCTTCGTCGATGATGCAGGAGTACTGGGCCAACGGCACCTGCGATCCCTTCACGAACCAGTCTTCGGCCTGCACGCTGGGCAACTACGTCAGCTATGCGGTTGATGTTGCGGGACCTGAGGATATCATCTCCACGCTGAGCTTTGCGAAGGAGAACAATGTCCGGCTGGTCATTCGTAACACGGGTCATGAGTGAGTTGTGACTCTTGGAATTGCCGAGGACTTACAGAGTCTCTCTGGTTACGCAGTCTGTGAGAGCTAGAAACTGATACATTCCGCCTTGTAGTTACTTTGGCCGCAGCACAGGAGCCGGGGCTCTGGCTATCTGGACGCACAACCTTAAGGACATCTCGACGCTGGATTGGGCTGATGCCAACTACACCGGCAAGGCAATGAAGATGGGTGCTGGTGTGCAGGGCTTTGACGCCGTTGAAGCCGCAGCTGCCGCTGATCTCAGTAAGTTCACGAAGCAAACTTGTCCACCCTTCTTCTCGTCCACACGTACTATACTAACACAAACACTCAGTGGTCCTAACAGGCGAATGCCCCTCCGTCGGCCTAGTCGGAGGCTACCTCCAGGGCGGCGGGCACTCCATCCTCAGCTCCTCCTACGGCATGGCCGCAGACAACCTGCTCCAGTACGAAGTCATCACCGCCGGCGGCGCGCAGCTCACCGCCTCGCGCACCGAGAACCCGGACCTCTTCAGGGCGCTCGCCGGCGGCGGCGGCGGCACCTACGGCATCGTCGTCTCCGCGACCGTGAAGGCCTTCCCGGCCGCCACGACCGGCGGCGGCACCGTGATCCTGCTCGCCGCGCTGACGACCGCCGCCAAGTTCCACGCGGCCGTCGTCGCCTTCCACGCGCTGCTGCCCAACATGACGGACCTGGGCGCGAGCGTCTCGTACGAGCTCAACGCCGCGTACCTCGTCATCGACCCGGTGACCATCATCCACAGCAACGCGTCGTACGTCGAGACGGCCGTCCTCGGGCCGTGGCTCGCGGAGCTCGCGGCGCTCGGCGTCGCGCCGTACGCGCAGAGCTACACCACGCTGCCGTACGACGAGCACTACGCCACGTACATCGGCCCGCTGCCCGAGGGCCACCTGCCCGTCGAGACGTACCAGTTCGGCTCGCGGCTGATCCCGCGCAGCGCGCTCGACGGCGACGACGACGACGCCGCCGCGGCGTTCGGGGAGGTGCTGCAGAGCATCACGGCGCTGGGGGCGACGGCGGGCGGGAGCGCGTCGGCGTACGCGGGGCCGAACTACAACAGCGCGGCGAGCGGTGGTGATGATCTGCTGTGGAATAGTGTCAACCCCGTGTGGCGCGACACGATCATCCAGCTGCAGGTGACGCTGCCGTGGACGGAGACGGACACGTTTGCGGAGAACGTGGCGCTGCAGACCGAGATGACAGAGGTGATTATCCCGCAGCTGGTTGCTGTCACGCCGGGGAGCGCGGCGTATCTGAACGAGGCGAGCTTCCAGGAGGAGGACTGGAAGGAGACGTTCTTTGGGGTGAACTATGATGCGCTGCTGGCTGTCAAGGAGAAGTGGGATCCCGAGGGCGTGTTCTATGCGTATAAGGGTGTTGGGAGTGACAGCTGGACGGTGGCGGCGGATGGGAGGATGTGCAGGGCTTGATCTGGGCTGGGTGGAATGAATGGGTGGGCCATAGAAGGCTTTGGCCATCAGGAATAATAATGATAATCAGCATATCTCAAACGAAAGGAAGTCTTGACCCTGGACCTAGTACATATTGAAATTAGTGACTGGACAAGGCTGTGAGGTTTCTCCGACGATTGTACAGTACATACCTCAGTGAGACTGAGCCTGGACGCTTCACGGAGCCGGCTTGGTATAAACTTGTTATTAGATTAACGTATTATCGCTCCTTGTGGGAATAGCTACACCCTCGCCCTCAATACATAAGCTGCTCAATAACATCCGCCCGATTCAAAAACCCACACCGCTCCCTCAACCTCTGCACCGCAACATCCGCATTCGCCCCCTCCACCCCGTCCAGCTTCGACATCCCCGGCTCCGGGCCCCCAACCACATACACCTCGGCGTCCATCATCCCATCCCCCGCCCGGTACGCCTCCCTCCACCCCTCCAACGTGTCCCGCCCCACCACACTCGGCCGCCCCAGCGCCGCAAACGTCGACCACGACCGGCTCTGCTGCCGCAGCAGCGCATGGTCCGCCGCAGTTGGCGCCACCACGCCGGGCGCAGAGCCCCACTCGTACGGCGTGAAGTTGCCGAACACGTACGCCAGCTCCGAGGTGTGCACGACGCCGCGGCCGGGCGTGCCGGCTGCCGCGAGGAAGCCCGAGAGGATGGTTTGGTTTTGCTCGTAGAGATAGACCGGAATGCTACTGCTGCTCGCGTTTGCCGAGCTACTGTTGTTGTTGTTGGTGTTATTGTTGTCGGCGTAGTACTTCTCCGCCATAGCATGCCCAAAGTAGAAACTCGGACACGTCAGCAGGATATCGCGAAACATCTCCGCGCTTCGATAAAACTCCGCCGCCAGCCCCGCGTCCTCGTCCGCCTTGAAGTCCGCCACGGGGTACAGCGCCAGGAGCTCCTCGAAGTTAGCCTCGCTCAGAAACGGGTAGTACCCGCCCACGAACGCGCGCGTGTCCGCGTCCGCGGCGATCGTGCTCGGCGTGAACGTCGCCGCGTCGCCGCGCGTCCAGCCCACCACGACGGGCATCTGCGCGAACTTTCCCTGGCGGACGAGCGCCGAGGGCGCCTGCGGCAGGAAGCTCCCGTCCACCGCGGGCAGCCAGACGTCGCCGTCGCTGCTAGCGGACGCGGCGCTGAAGCTGGCGAGCGTGGCGTTGAAGAGGGCGTCCTGGGACAGGCCGCGCATGCACGCGATCGTCGCGGCGCTTTGGGCGTCGTCGGTGCTGTTGTGCGCGCAGCAGCCGGTGCGAACGGCGACGTCGGCGAAGGTGGCGCGGGTGAGGGCGCTGGTCATGTTCGGCTCGAGCGCGGTGCTCTCGATGAGCGCGCCGTGGAAGGGCGGCGGCCGGGCGCCGCCGTAGGCGAGGATCTGCAGCGTGGCGGCGAGCGCGCCCGAGCTCTGGCCGAAGACGGTGACGCGATCCGGGTCGCCGCCGAAGGAGGCGATGTGCTGCTGCACCCAGTCCAGCGCCAGGCGCTGGTCCTTGAGGCCGACGTTGAGCGAGTCGGTGGCGTTGAGCGCGTCGTTGAGCGCGAAGCCGAAGATGTTGAGGCGGTAGTTCATGGCGACGTAGACGACCGGCAGGCCGTTGGCGACGGACTGCGCGATGAGCCCGTCGGGCTCGTTGGTGCGCTCGTTGATGTGGCCGTTCCAGAGACCGCCTCCGTAGATGTCTTGGCAGGACGCGCACAAATCAGCTTTGATGTTTCAATATCCTCGTCAAAGTGAAGAAACCACTCACAAACCATAACAGGCAATGCATCCCCCTCCCTGACCCCCGCCGGCCTAGCCACCTTCAACGTCAAGCAGTCCTCACTAAACCACGTCGAGTTCGTGTTATACACCGACCCGCCGCTCCCAACCTGCGGACACACGGGGCCCTGCGCCGACGCATCCACCACGCTCCCCGGCGGCGCAATCGCCAGCGCCGGGTTCGCGAACCGCTCGGCGGTGCCATACCGGATGTTGAGGAACTTCTCGACCGTGGCGTTCACGGTGCGCAGGCCGACGTACGAGACATTGTTCGCCGTGTCGACCACCGTGGGTGGTGATGGTGAGGAGTGCGCCGATGGGAATGCTGTGGCCGTCGTCTTCGTCGTCGTCGCGGCGGCAAGGGCGAGGAGGGTGAGGAGGAGCGACGAGGCTTGGGTGAACATCTTGTGAGGGGGAATGTCGTCACTGCGGTATTTGCGAGGCGTCCCCGGATGATGTTGTGGTTAGGATTTGCCAAGCAACGTTCTCGATTGACGAGGTCCGGGTGCAGGCATGAGTGCCTATTTACGTGCACGTACTTTGTGCATAAGCATTTCATCGACAATCGTCCTGGTGGAGCGGAGTGAGATCATCGTGGCTGCATCGCGACTCGCGGAGGCTTGCATGCAAGCATGCTGTTCCGATGCGGTGACACCGGGCCGAATACATACCTCTTAATTAACCGATTGCCGCCTCGATTGCTTATCTCTACCTGGAGCGTGCGGTCGGACGGATCGAAATTAATAAATTAATTGTGTGGATACTGATGGCGGGTGTTAGTGGCGGAGTGGAAAGACGAGAGACGAACATGTGGAGCAAAGTTAGTCACCGCTCCCTCCGGTGTCACGAAGGCGAAGAGCAGTGGGCCCAGGATAGAGGACGGGGTTGATCAGGAGCTGGTAATAAGCCATCTCCATCTCTGACGAGGCGTCGTAAAGATCTCGTGGTCGGCGTCAGAGGCGTCCGCTTGGCTGGTCCTGGTTTTATGAAGCTGATAATAAACAGCAGATCCGCGCGCTGCATGTCGTTGCCAGCTGGTGTGATATCTTTCTCATTCACGACCTATGCATATCTCCTCTACAATTCAACACCCTCCGCCACCTTCCACACGATATTCGTCCTCCTCTGACTACTCCCTCCTGGGCGCTTCAACTCATCCGACTGACCATCCAAGCCCATCGCAGGCGTCTTAGCCAACACGGTCATCGGCATGGTGGTAGTGGGCCTCGAGGGCGTCGACGTGGCAGCAGCGACTCCCTAAGCCGCTGCTGCTGCGCCGTTCCTACCGCTGCTGGCCAACAAGCCGTTCTTCTTCGTGGTGGTGGTGGTGGTCGTAGAGTCGCCGAAGTCCTGCGAGAAAATTCGCTGCCACATCTCCAGCCACTTCTCGTGCTGCGCCGTGGGGAGCTTGCCTGGGTTTTTGAAGCTGCGCTGAAGCATCTCGCGCAGGCGTGACCGCAGGACTTTGATCACTAGCATCGTCTTCCAGTCGGGTATGGCGAAGCGAGCGCGATTGCCATCGAGGATCAGGACGCCTGAGTACATCTGCATAGCATTAGTGAATTTAGTCTGAATCAAGAGGACGAGTATTGCAAGACTTACATCAGCACGGACGTCGCCGCACAATAGTGCGATGGCGAACGCCTCAACGGCTGTAGTCTCGTGAGCGTTGTATTTCCTACTTCCGTGTCAGCGGGCGACCAGACTTCAGTTTGGACCAGAAACTACTCACGACTTGGACTGCATGATGTGATAATAGCTAAGCCACCTGATCTCATTGTGAGACTTGTTGACACTGCTCGGGTGCAAGCTGATAGCCTGGTTATTGCCAACGTTCCTGAGAGCTCTTGCACCAGGAACGTCACGCACAAGGAGCTTCGGGTAGAAACTCCAAGCGATGACAGACTGGCACACCGCCTCATTGTCGCTATTGATGCTAACACGCCGCGGCACCTCGAAGAAGGCCTGGTTGCGCCGACGTCCTCCGCCAGAGTAGCGCAGGCGGTTGAGAGTCTGGCGCTCGTCATTCGTGAGCTGCAAGAATCCGGCTTCGTTGGCGAGTGCGGAGAGCAGCGACAGTTTGAGGTCCTCGATGTTTGCAAGATTCTGCGGACTGAGGAAGTTCTTCCTGCAGAACTGGAATTCCTGTCCGGCGTTACCGGCCGAGGCCTGGCACACTCGCTTCCAGGCCAAGTAGGCGTTATACACAGTCAGCAGGTCAGACTCTCCCATGCGATACGCCAGGCGGACAGCATCCGCCTGAGAGCGCTGGCCGAATGGTGCCACAAATGGCGACTTGGAGGAGAGGATGGCTGCCACGGTCACAGCCATATCAAGACACTTGAAGACAGTGCCCATGAGAACAAGCTTTCCGAGGAAAACATCCAATGGCAGTCGTGCCAGCTGCTGACCCAGAGGCGTCAAGTCTTCACCTGGAGTCAACGCCCGGACGTCAATAAGCGCGTCAACGGCCCTCCGGGTATTCTTCGCCGATGGTGGGTCGAGCGCTTCGCTCAGTGTCGCCTCGATACCTCCAATCTTGCAGACCTTGATGCGAATGGCAAGCTCTTGCAATGAAAGTCGAAGCATCTCGGGAGTCTGCGAGTCGCTCATGACAGAGTCATGCCTGTACTTGGTGAACAGGTGAAAGCAGAGACCCTCCTGCACACGGCCAGCGCGACCCCGGCGTTGCTTTGCATTTGCCCGGGCGATAAAAGTGTCGATCAACCGTGAAAGTTGACGCCGCTCATCGAAGCGCATCTCTCTGTGCTTGCCGGTGTCTATCACACAAGTGACATCCGGGATAGTAATACCAGTCTCCGCAATGTTGGTCGCCAGAACAATCTTTCTGACCCCCGGAGGTGGAACCAGGAACGCAGCTTCTTGGTCCTCGGAGGCGATAGTCGAGTGCAAAGGGTAGACGAGCCAGTTGGTTTGGAAATAGCGGTCTCCCAATAGCATATCGTTCAGTGTTCGTATGTCAGCGATACCCGGAAGAAAAACGAGTATCGCCTTGCTGAAGTTGACGTAGTTTGGATCCGAGGCGACACGAGCGATCAGACTCACGATCAAGTCGAAGTCGATCTGGTACTCATTTATCTGCGACAGCGTGTTACGTGTGCGACGTGAGTAGTGCTGCAATGTCTTAAGGAGCTCGGGTTTGAGCGAGCTGTCTGAAGCAATGTCGACCTCATCATCATCATCGAGCTCCACCACCCGCTCTTTGACCTGCTTATCGACAGTGTGGCCTGTCAATTCGACAGCATCTTCCAGGAATTGTACGTTGACGGGGAACGTCCGGCCTGGTACGTTGAGCACCTTGGCGCCACCAAAATAATTCGAAAATCGTTCAGAGTCCACTGTTGCAGACATGAGGACGACTTTGAGATCCTTTCTCTTCGTTAACAATTTCTTGAGTACGATCAAGAGAAAGTCGCTCTCGATCGACCGCTCGTGGACTTCATCAAGTACAAGGTGAGTGATCTCACGCAACTCATTCGAGCCTTCCAGCATTCGCATGACGATACCAGTCGTGGCGTAGATCAGTCGTGTCTCCTTACACGTCTTTGCCTCGAGTCTGATCGAGTAGCCGACCAGAGACCGGGAGGTGCCAACATCGCCTTTGCCCTCGCCGAGCTCCTCGCTGACACGCTTGGCTAGTGAGATGGCCGAAATGCGTCGAGGCTCAGTGCAGTAAATCTTGCATGGCTTGCCTTGTGCAAGCTGATGCTCGAGCAAGTACGCTGGCGTCTGGGTCGATTTTCCACAACCCGTCTCTCCGCAGATGATGACGACCTGCTCTCGCTCCACAGCATCCACGACTTCTTGGCGGAAGTTCCACATTGGCAGTTGCATGCGCGACTGAAGCATTGCCTGGTACCTTGGCGTGCTGCTCTTTTGGAGCCAGATGCCCTGATAGTACTCCGGTCCGCCCAACGCACGCTTTTCAGCAGCGAGGGCATCCGGCGCGTCGCCTCCATTTCGGCCGTTGTTGCGGCCACGGAAAGCTCCTGAAAGCAAAATTCCATCTTCCTCCTCTTGATCACGGCGTTTGCGAACGAGATCGCGCAGCTCCTTGATCGCAGCACGATCCTGTGCGTCTGCCACGTTCTTCTTGGCCTCTGCGTACTCACCCCAGAGATCGCGGAACTGCGATGGCAATCGAAGGGACACCTTCTCCTCTTTTCCGCTCGATCCAAAGACTAGGAATAAGGCGGTTGTGGCGATAAATGCTTCAGACTGTTTCTCATCTGGACTGGCAATTTCGGTCATCTTGAAGACGAATCTATTCGGAGTCGAGGCAATTTCCACACCATCGACACCTTGGTCGGGCAGGAGCTCTTGGGCTTTCGCCCAGGAGATGCTCAACAGATGCCTGTGTGCAAATGCCGTTTCTGACACTTTGATGTAGGCAAGTTTCACGGCTGAGTCCCTCGACCGACAAGCTTCTTCCAACACCCTGGTAGGACTGATCCCTGACCACTTGCCAAAATCCTTGATCGTGACCCTTGTACCGTCGTTGTTGTTCAAGACTGTGGTCGTCTTGCCGTCTGCGTCGACTTCGTTGGTGGGCAGATCAGCGAACATATCGGCAAGGCCCTGGTCCTCGTCGTCTTCATTTTCGGCCAAAATCTCTGCAGCCACTCGCTGGGCCTCTCTGACGATCTCGTTATCTTCATCGTCGTCTTCATTTCCGGATGATGGCCTTCCTGCCTCTCCCTCTTTGTTTTGCTGTTTCTCCTTCGACGCTGCGAGTTCAGCCTTGAGCTTCTTCTCGTCCGCATAGTCTCTCTCAAGTATTATGCGCGCCGATTCCCACTGCATGCGTGCCAGTCCTGTATCAAAAAGAGGATCTTTCTCAATCCTGTCCAGCTTGGCAAGTAGTTTTGCAATCTCCATGTCGTCTGCGGAGGCCACGGGCGGTTGTGGCGGCTGTAGCTGGGACATGGATTTGTTGCCTCCCTTGGACCCCTTCTTGGGGCCATCCCTCTGTGGTCTCTGAATGGCGAACAGTCTAGTCTTGGTGTCTAAATATGCGGGAACGAGATCATCGGCCTCTATATCGCTGTCATATGTAACAATCGGTCTTCGGGGTGATGTCGCGCCAGATTTCGGTGTTGCGACATTCTTGTTTTTCGACTTGGCCTTTTGCAAGGCTTCTAGCTCGTTCAGGAGGGGCGTGGTTGCACCGGAAGGCAGAGGGGAGTCTCCTGGCGTCAGACCTGGCTTGCCAATGCGCGTTTCGTATTCGGGCAAATCGTCGAGTGGACACTCTCGGGCAAACCAGTCCATGGCCTCGTCCAAGCCCCATATCGAGTCTTTGATGCCGCCACTGATGTTGGTAGATATATCCAGAACATACTGTAGAGCGTCCTGAACCTTGCCCTCTGGGAAGCCAGAGCCTCTTAGTGTTTGCTGCAAGGTCCACATCTTGATAGTCAAGTCTTCTTCCGACAGCATCTTGCCTGCACTAGCCCCCTCGGTGGTGTTGGAAGCAGCGAATCTGCCTTCGGCCTGGATCAGGTCGACAATCTCGTCCATAAGCTCGGTAGGCAGCCATTTCTTTGCGTTGATGGGCTCGGCCTGGCTCCGCAGCAGTCGGCGATCCGTGTCCAACCTCTGTTTCTGGCGCTGGGCGTCGCGTCTGGTCTTTTGAGCGTGTCTCTCGACCAGCATTTGTAACTCTGACTCTTCAAGTTGGGCCTCAAACTCTTCTGGGCTCAGTTCACTCTTGTTGGCAGCGCTGCCGCTCGCAACGGCGTCGGTCCCGTTCGGTTCGACTGGGGCGGCGGGCTTGACTGCTTCGGAGGCTTTTTTGGAGGGAAGAGGAGCATCTTCGACTGGCTCCACTCTAGCTTTGGAGGCGATAGACTGGGTGGCAAAGCCTCGCGCGGGGTTGGCGGCGGGCTTCTTCGTCTTCTTCTTGCCCGCCATGGTTGGTATGAGCCCTGCCCGGCTTTGTAGCGCACGGGATTCGAAGCGAGAACGAGGGGAGGGGCAGTAGGTACTGTGTTGTCGGTAGCCGTAAATAAGGATATTTGAGATGATTGCAGGATAATAGAGAGCGAGATCAAGGAGTGTGCACCATTAAATGGAGCGAAAACCGTGATGGAGTCACCATCAAGCCAAAGATTCTGTGTTGTTTGTGCGTGGGTACTTTGTATCTGCCAAATGCTGTGAAGCAAAAGAATGACGCTGCGAACTTAACACTTCCGCACTTGCAGTCCCACTGTCAAGGATCCCAGCTCCACCAAAAAAATGGTCGTTTGGGGTACTGGATGGCACTAAAAGTTTTGACCGCCTGCCAGATTAGAATATTTTCGCGGGTACAGGGGTCTCTCACTGTCACAGCAAGCATGTGCCCCACCTGTACCCTGCCACTGAGTCTTACGGCGTGCGGGTGGAATTATACATGGCATCGCATGCTCCTACGACACGGACAGAGGGCAATTGGGACAATTGAAGCACCGCATGATACCCTTGACAGTAGAGACGCTTTCTTTTCCGTGGTTGTCTTCCTGAATTTCCATTCCTTCCTTGCCCTTCCAGTCATGAAGACTTGGTGCCCCGGCCGCCAAAATGTCTGATCAAGCCGACGTCAACGGCACCACGCCGGCCCCCTTCGACCTCAAGGCTGCTAAGAATGCCCTGACGTCCTCCTCTACTTCGGCAAGAATATCCCAGCTGCGGACAGTGGATGAGAAGTTATCCCAGAAGGGTATGTCCGCATAATCATGCTCTGGAGCTCATGGAACCGGAGCCTTTGCTAACACCAGCTCCTGTTAGCTCTCGACAAACAAACTCAACTCCAGATCCTTAAAGTCCTGTTCCAGACCCATGCCTTCTATGAGGACCGAGACTCACGACTGGCCGTCCAAAAATGCCTTGCCACGATCTGCAAGGAGAGCGATGCAGACATACTCGCGCCGCTGGTGAAAGTCATCCGCGCCGAAGTCTCCAAACCGGGCATTGCGACTGCCAACGCTTTCGTCCTTCTCGAGTGGTGCAGCCTCTTGATGCAGAACTTAGCTGGAACTCCACAATGGGATACGTTTGGGCGGGAAATTTTGGCGGCAGCAGCTGATGCTCTGGAGAAGTGCTGCTCGTCAGCAACAAAACCAGGCGTCGTACGCTCGGCTCTCGTGATCACGAGGCGCGGATTCAGAAAACTGGTCTCCAATCCCGAGACTCGCGAGAAAGTCATTTCTGAAGCTGTACAGGCACTCTCTGCGAAGGCCGCGCAGCCGATAGCCAAGAATGCGTGCATGTTGGGAGTTGTTGCAGGCGTGTGTTCGCGCAAACCCGAGTCCGAACCCATCTTGGCCCAGCAGAAGCCACACTACTTCACCTTCTACACGCGAGAACTCATAGGATCCAAGACTCCGATACCGAAACACCAGGCAACAGGCCTCGGCGACTTCTTCTCTGCTTTCATGACCCTAGAGGAGTTTGAGAAGGATATCGTGGCGCCGATGGAGAAAGGGCTATTGCGAGCTCCGGAAATCGTGTTGGACGACCTCGTCACGCCTCTCGTCAAAAGTCTGCCCGAGAGTTGGGATTTGTCCAACATCTTGCAAGGTCGCTTGCTGAGACCCCTGCTGTCCAACATCAAGTCATCAAATGTCGTTATTCGAACCGGCGT
The DNA here is from genome assembly GCA_003671545.1 of Ophiognomonia clavigignenti-juglandacearum. Classification (NCBI taxonomy): domain Eukaryota; kingdom Fungi; phylum Ascomycota; class Sordariomycetes; order Diaporthales; family Gnomoniaceae; genus Ophiognomonia; species Ophiognomonia clavigignenti-juglandacearum. Next base: position 54,027 of record PYFS01004667.1, on the reverse strand, counting down.
CATCACAGCCTTCCGTGCCCTTGCGAATCGCTGTCACGATGCAGATCTGATGGACAAGGTGGCAGACGAGATTGTGACTCCTCTGAAAGGTGGCAAGCTTGCTTCAGCTGATCACAGGGTCCTACACTGTGAGATGCTTCTGGCGATGTCTATGTCCGGAAGCGTTGCGACCAAGATTGCTACCGGTCTACCAGTTCCGATCGGCAAGGAGGGCAATGAAGCTGCCCTTACAGCCGAAACGTCTGCCCTCAGCAAAGCTGTCAACAAGCTCCTCGCTGATGGCACAGAGGTTCCCAAGGCTGTGATCGACGCATACACGAAGGGACTTGCTGACAAAAAGCTGCCTTCGCGCCGCGTCTGGATCCTGAACACGGGCGAAATCTTGAACACTTTCGCGTTTGATGATACTCGGACCCCAGGATTTCTTAAATTTGCCGAGTCTGTCCTAACGCCCCTTTTCGATACATACAAAGATGTTCTGGCGAATCCCATCAAGTCATCACAAGACGGCACCATCACTGCAGCTTATGTTGTCTCTTCTGTGGCGCCCCTCATATTTAAGGAGGCCAACAGCGAGAAACTGAGTGCCTTGTCGAAGAGTTTTTCCGTTTCCAAACAGTGTTTGGAACTTGATCCCAAGCCGTCCTTCCTCCTACACCCCCGTGTCTATACCAAAGTTGTCAACAATGATGATGCCCGATGGCTCACCAGAGCACTGGCTGCCGTCGCACCGTCACTGCCCGAGGGTGCAGCGTCAGGCATTTCTTCTGCGTGGACTCACGCTTTCTTGTACCTCATTTGTTCGACCACCCTGACACCTCAAGCGCGGAAATCAGCCGCAGATACTTTGACTTCTGTGTATCTAACCAGTCCTAGCAAGATTGCCAAGACCGTTGTCCATGGCTTCTGGACGTGGATACAGGCTGTGGAAACTGGCGACAAGGAAAGTGCTCCTCTGTTGGCCAAAATCGACAACAGCTGCCTGGGCAATGCTCTGCGGTCGATATGTGTGACCTCGGCCGACTTTGAGAAGGCAAGCAAGACACCAGACAAGGCCCAGCTTGAAGAGCAGATGTGTTCCCTGCTTGTTCTTGCAAGGCCGCAGCTGGTACCCCGTGCTGCATGGATCGATCTCTGCTTGCGGCTCGGTCTGGATCCCGGGACCTTGGCCAAGAGCTATGAAGACACCCTTCTTGAGGAAGTTGTCAAGCGATCACAATTCGCGCAGTCGGTAAGTGATCCTCGGTGTATATGTCGGTAACGTGTACTCCGCTAACATCTACAATGAAGGTGCTCGTCAAGGAAGCCGCCTACGCAGCAGCTGCAGAACTTGCCTTCATCGCGCCGGAGACGATGACGTCGAGAATAGAAGCTTTGATCAAGGACGACCTCAATGTCGCACAATTGCAAGATATTGGGCCGCTAGAGGCGGCAATCTTCCGCACCCAAGAGGGTACTGCCTTTGTCGACGTACTCGCGAAGAAAGAAAATGTGGTTCCTAACAAGAATGTGAAGGATTACGACACACTAAAGTGGGAAGAGGATCTCAGAGCTCAGCTTGCAGCAAAGAAAGGCACTCAGAAGAAGCTGACCAGCGAGGAGCAAGCTAAGGTCAATGCCCAGCTTAAAAAGGAGAGCGAAATACGGTCGAGGGTACAACAGGTCGCAGCCCGACTTCTGCGTGGTATCGGCATTGTTCACAGTCTGGCCACTGGTCCTCCTACCGAAGCGTCTCTATGGATGGGAACGGCTACCATTGCAGTATTAAACGCGCTGGACGCTGGAGCTGGCCTGATCACTGGCGATGCTGCGCCCAAGGCTTACATTGCATTGGCAGACCGCGTCTCTGACCGATTGGGACCCATGCGACCATTCCTGGGCATTGCGACACTTCGAGCACACGAAGTCACAGGCCTTCCGGCGGATCTCCAGGAAGAGCCCTTTGTGGAACTCGTCACTCGTGTTCTGTATCGACTGCGCTTTGCAGGAGAGCAACGGCCCTTTGATACTGTGTCGCTCATCTACATCCTGCCGCTGATTCTCGTCATTCTCCGCAAAGGTGGCTTCGGAGAATCAGCAGAGGAACGAGACACACAGCTGGTATTGGCAATCGAGGTTCTGTCGTTCCACACCAGCGTCTGCGAGAACGAAGCCATTCCGAGAATCGAGCTACTTTCGGTGCTCATCTTCGCCATGCAGCAATACAACCAGCACTACAAGATCGCGAAAGACTGCTTCGCCGACCTGATGCGGTGTGTCGCACCCAACATCAACCATGACGAGATTGCCGTTGTTGCCCGTGGCTCTATTGTGCCACAAAGCTCAGTCAGGACAGCCGTGTTGCAATCCATCAGTGCTGATATCGACATGAGCGACCTCGAATTCTCGGAAGAGATCTGGCTGGCCTCTCATGATGATGTCGAAGAGAACGTGGAACTTGGCCAGGAAATATGGCAGGAAAGCGAATTCAACGTCTCGGCTGATGTCCCTGTCAAGATGCTGCCGTACGTGGAGAGCAAAGATGGCCAGCTTCGTCGGGCTGCCGCAAGATCACTGGCTGAGGCAGTGAAGCTGCACATTTCGACTTTGCCAGACATTCTTGACAAGTTGAGAGCGTCTTATGACGAGCTGGCCAAGGAGAGAAAGCAAGAATTGGATTCTTTTGGTATGCCCAAGAGGATGGACCTCTCAGATCCCTGGGAGGCAAGGCACGGAGTTGCCCTCGCCTTCAAGGAGCTCGCGCCGTCCCTGCAAACGGAGCAGCTCGACAGCCACTTCACATACCTAATTGAGCGAGGCCCGTTGGGAGACATCAATGTCGCCGTCAGAAGCGAAATGCTGGACGCTGCCAACGCAGCCATTACGATTCACGGGAAGGAGATTTTGGACAAGCTTATGGAAACATTTGAGCGGACGCTCGAAGCACCAGACAAGGGCTCGGAGCTTGGTGACCGTGTCAATGAGGCAGTAATCATCATGTACGGTACGCTCGCCCGGCACTTGGAGCCTGGTGACGCCAAGATCGCTACTGTCATCGACAGGTTGCTTGCGACCCTCAGCACGCCATCTGAGACAGTTCAGTATGCCGTCGCTGAGTGTCTGCCGCCTCTCGTCCGGACATGCGGCGACAAGTCGTCCAAGTACCTCAATCAGATGGTTGAAACACTACTTGGCTCCAAGAAATATGCTGAGCAGCGTGGTGCGGCGTATGGTCTCGCAGGTCTGGTTGCTGGCCGTGGCATCACCACGCTCAGGGAGTACCGCATCATGAGTACCTTGCGAGGCGCGACCGAAAACAAGAAGGAGGTCAACCAGAGAGAAGGCTCGCTGTTGGCTTACGAGCTGCTGTCTACCGTTCTTGGACGCTTGTTCGAGCCATACGTGATCCAGATTGTCCCACAGCTGCTGACCGGCTTTGGTGACGCCAATGCCAATGTCCGCGATGCTGCTTTGGCTGCCGCAAAAGCCTGCTTCGCCAAGTTGAGCTCTTACGGAGTCAAGAAAATATTGCCGACCCTGCTGAGAGGTCTGGACGATGATCAATGGAGAAGCAAGAGGGGAGCTTGTGATCTGCTCGGTGCTATGGCCTATCTTGATCCACAGCAGCTTGCTATGAGCTTACCGGAGATCATTCCGCCCTTGACCGCTGTGCTCAACGACAGTCACAAGGAGGTTCGCATTGGCGCCAAACAGAGTCTCAAGAGATTCGGAGAGGTCATTAGCAACCCGGAAGTCAAGAGCTTGGTGGACATTCTGCTCAAGGCCTTGAGCGATCCCACAAAATACACGGACGACGCACTGGACGCCCTCATCAAGGTCCAGTTCGTGCACTACCTCGATGCGCCGTCATTGGCTCTTGTCAGTCGTATTCTGCAGCGTGGACTTGGAGATCGATCCAACACCAAGCGCAAGGCAGCTCAGGTCATTGGCAGCTTGGCTCACCTTACAGAGAAGAAGGATCTCACTTCACACCTGCCTGTTTTGGTGGCTGGACTCAAGATCGCTGTGGTCGACCCTGTGCCAACCACCCGTGCCACTGCCTCCAGGGCTCTTGGTTCACTGATGGAGAAGTTGGGCGAGGACTCACTGCCCGATTTGATTCCCCAGCTTATGCAGACCCTCAAGTCAGACACTGGCGCTGGCGACCGTCTTGGATCCGCGCAAGCACTGTCCGAAGTTCTTGCTGGTTTGGGTACGTCACGTCTCGAAGACACTCTGCCGACGATCTTGCAAAATGTCGAGTCTGCCAAGCCTGCCATTCGCGAAGGCTTCATGTCACTGTTCATCTTCTTGCCCGTCTGCTTTGGAAACAGCTTCGCCGGCTACCTTGGCAGGATCATCCCGCCGATTCTGGCTGGCTTGGCAGATGATGTGGAATCCATCCGCGATACTGCTCTTCGTGCTGGCCGTCTGCTTGTCAAGAACTTTGCCGCCAAAGCTGTCGATCTCCTGCTTCCGGAGCTTGAGCGCGGTCTGGCCGACGACAGCTACAGAATTCGTCTTAGTTCCGTTGAGCTTGTGGGTGACCTGCTGTTCAACCTCACTGGCATCACTGGCAAGGAGGATGTTGAGGACATGGAAGAGGAAACCGTCAGAGAAGCCGGTGCATCGCTGCGTGAGGCCCTTGGAGAAGAGAAGCGCAACAAAGTTCTCTCCGCGCTGTACATCTGCCGCAACGATACATCCGGTGCGGTCCGTACCGCTGCTATCAACGTCTGGAAGGCCCTCGTCTCCAGTCCCAGGACACTCAAGGAGCTGGTGCCCACGCTGTCCCAGCTTATTATCCGCCGTCTCGGAAGTCCGAACATGGAGCACCGTGTCATTGCCAGCAACTCCCTGGGAGAGCTTATTCGCAGGGCTGGTGATAGTGTTCTCGCAAGTCTGTTGCCTACTCTTGAGGACGGTCTGCAGACTTCTACCGACACAGATGCCAGGCAGGGTATCTGCTTGGCGCTGAAGGAGCTCATCTCGTCAGCATCGCCTGAGGCGCTGGAGGCCCACGAAAAGATCCTCATCTCTGTTGTCCGTACTGCACTGACCGACTCGGACGAGGATGTCAGAGAAGCTGCCGCCGAGGCCTTTGATTCCTTGCAGCAGATCTTTGGCAAGCGTGCTGTTGATCAGGTTCTGCCCTTCCTGCTCAATCTGCTGCGGTCAGACGAAGATGCCGACAATGCATTGCAGGCTCTTCTAACACTGCTTACCGAGACGACGCGCTCCAACATCATCCTGCCGAACTTGATCCCAACTCTCATTGCACCTCCAATCTCAGCATTCAATGCCAAGGCACTGGCGTCTCTGTCGAAGGTGGCCGGCGCTGCTATGAACCGTCGCCTGCCCGGTATCATCAACTCGCTCATGGACAACATTATCAACTGCAGCGACGAAGGGCTTCGGGAGGATCTCGACAAGTCTTTCGACACTGTCATCCTGTCTATTGATGACTACGATGGCGTCAACACGACGATGCAGGTACTCCTTCAACTCACAAAACATGAGGACCACCTCAAGCGCGCTGCCACTGGACGCCACCTTGCCACCTTCTTCGCCCAGACCGATGTCGACTACTCGCGATACAACCAGGACATCATCCGGACACTGTTGATCTCGTTCGACGACCGTGACAAGGAGGTTGTCAAGGCTGCTTGGAGTGCGCTGACCGAGTTCACCAAGAGGCTCCGGAAGGACGAGATGGAGACACTCGTCCACTCCACGAGACAGACTCTGTTGTTGGTCGGCGTGGCTGGTGTCAACCTGCCTGGTTTCGAGTTGCCAAAGGGAATCAATGCCATCTTGCCAATCTTCCTCCAGGGTCTGATGAACGGCACGGCCGAACAGCGTACGGCCGCCGCTCTCGCCATCTCGGACATTGTCGACCGGACCAGCGAGGCCGCGCTCAAGCCGTTTGTCACGCAGATCACGGGTCCTCTCATTCGTGTCGTCTCCGAGCGCTCTACTGAGGTCAAGTCTGCCATTCTGCTCACTCTCAACAACCTGCTCGAGAAGATGCCGACCGCACTCAAGCCATTCCTGCCGCAACTGCAGCGTACATTCGCCAAATCGCTGGCCGACACCTCCAGCGACCAGCTTCGGTCTCGCGCGGCCAAGGCTTTGGGCACTCTGATCAAGTTCACGCCCCGTGTCGACCCGCTCATCGCCGAGCTTGTCACCGGTGCCAAGACATCCGACCAAGGTGTCAAGACGGCCATGCTCAAGGCCCTCTACGAAGTAATCAGCAAGGCAGGCGCGAACATGGGCGAGTCGTCGCGCACAGCTGTGCTGGGTATTATCGATACCGAGGGCGATGAGCGCGACGACACGATGACTGTCACCAACGCCAAGCTCTTCGGTGCACTGCTCAAGAATGTGCCCGAGGACGTGGCCACCAATCTGTTGAAGAACAGAGTTCTTACAACTAACTTCAGTCACTCATCGGTACTTGCGCTTAATGCGGTACTGTTGGAGAGCCCGTCAACGTTGTTGGACAGCCCACTTGTAGAGGAATTGCCTGAGTTGCTTTGCCAGGGTGTGGCTCATAAAGAGGTAAGAATTAGCATGAAAACCAATTGCAAGTCTACGACTACGACAAAATGCTAACATTTCCCAGCCATTCATCGCCGACGGCTTCATCCTCGCAACCGGCAAATACTTGCTCTCCGACACGCCCAAGTCCTTCGAAGCCAGCAAATCCCTCTTCGAAGCCCTCGCGGCGCTCATCCCGCCCGGCAGCCCCGTCGACACACGGCGCCTGGCCCTCGTGGTCGTGCGCACGGTGTCGCGCGCCAACATGGAGCTCGTGCGCCCGCACCTGGCGCTCCTCGCGCCGCCCATCTTCGCGTCCGTGCGCGACATGGTGATCCCCGTCAAGCTGGCGGCCGAGGCCGCGTTCGTAGCGCTGTTCAACGTGGTAGACGACGAGAGCAAGGTGTTTGACAAGTTCATCGCGGGCGACGCGGTGCCGGCGGCGGCGAAGCGCAGTATGGGGGACTACTTCAAGCGTGTGGCGTTGAGATTGGGCGGGCAGGCGCGGGAGAGGAGGGAGGCGGAGGGGGGTGTGAGTGGCACGCTCGGGTTGACGGAGGATGAGAGGGAGGATGAGAGGGAGATTTGGAGTGTGGGGAAGGTGGTTGTTGGGGGCGATGTGTTTGCGAAAGAGTAGAGGGTGGTGGGAGGTATGAGACGAGGGTGTCACCTATGTTTGGAATCTGGGGTGTTGTGTGTATTGCATGGGCATATAGCTGGTTGGGAAAATTTCACAAAATTCTGGTTGGTAGCTTTGGGATGTTCCGCACCGTTCCTATGTTGCAGACGAGGTAGGCATACTATGGTTTCTACTGTTCGCTTCCTTCACGCAATGCTTGCTGCTGCGCGACGTTGACCATTTCCAGGCAGCAAAGATCCGGATGTGGTCTATCTCTTGCCAGGACGATCATCATTATTTCTGCCGGGCACAGCCTCCCATGGTGAAACTGTCCTGCAGGTCCCAGATGACTGCATATTTGTGCAACGTTCAGCTACCCAAGGAAGACAAAAGTGTGGGAAGCAAGTACTCTACGTCCATACACAACTGCAGTCGAGAAAAACGTTGGGGTATAACTGCGTCCCTCAGTCAGTTAAGCTTTCAGCTAGTCTGACCCCCTACCACCACCACTCAATTTCACAAGATCGAGGGTGATGATCCTGCAAACACCACAGTAGGACAGAAAGCTAGGCAGCTCAGGAGGCCCTGGGTGTTCGGCAATGATTCTGGGCTCGTGCAACGACGCATCCGGCTCCTGTCGGTGTGCACATGGGCCAGGATGAAAGAGGACTCTCATGACTTCTATTTGCTGCAAGGCTTGTCTTGTCGTCCTCTATCCATGGCTGCCAAGGCCTTCCTGTCGCTCAACAGCAGCTCGTAATCGGTCTGGGCTGTCAGCTTGCAGGGGCGCGGTTCCACTCCTCCACTTCCACTGTGCCTATGGATCATTCTCTTAATAACAGGATGCGAAATTGCAACTAGGTCCAAGCCCCTCTTTGCTGCTGGTCGAAAGCGAACCGTGATGCGAAAATTATCACGAACTTCTTATCGATCGTGGCAACCTCTCTCCAGCAAAGATGAAGCCGACCTTCTTCACAGCCAGCACCCTCGCCGGCCTGCTCACACAAATAATATCTCTCCCATTCCCCCTTCTCCTCCCCTTCCTCGCCCACGTTCCCTACGCCTCCGCATCCTCCTCCTCCTCCTCCTCCTCCTCCTCCTCCTCTTCCCTCGAGACCCTCACCCTGAACTACATCGACACCGTCGCCGGCTATGCCTCCCTCTCGTCCTGCGCCGAGGGCGTGCTCTCGACCGTCGTCCGGGCGCAGTTCAGCGGCTGCGGCGACAACAACGCGCTCACGAGCTACTCGTGCTTCTGCACCGACAGCAGCAGCTTCATGGCCGGCGTCATCTCGCGCGACGTCGCCTCGTCGTGCAGCGCGGCGGGAGTGGGAGCGGATGCGCAGGCGAGTAGTGCGTTGAGTGTATTTGGGGCGTATTGTGAGTTGGGGGTTGAGGCGGGGCTGACTACGGTCGAGGTCAAAGGTTCGTAGCTCTGATAAAATGGGGCTGGTCTGCCGGGGTTGTGAAGTATACTGCACTAAAGCTGAGGTGGTTGTTTGTGTGCATGTGTGTGTGTTTGTGTGCGGAGATGACTGACCGTTGGCGTAATTAGGAGCAGCTACAACATCATCATCGTCCGCCACTCCAGCAAACACAATCACATCGGCGACAGCAACAGGGACGACAGAAAGCACGGCGTCAAGTTCCTCAAGCTCTTCCTCCTCCTCCAGCTCGCCATCCAGCACCACAATCGCCATCATCGTTGGAGTGCTCGTGTGCCTGGCGGGATCGGCGGTGGTATTCACGGGCTGGTTTTGCTGGCGGAAGCGCAGAAGCGCGGCGAGGAAGCGTGCAGTCCAGCGCACTGGGCCGGACGAACCCAGCGGGAAAGCGGAATTGGCCACCACCCAGGCCCGCGGGCCCAGCTCGTTCTCTCCGGTTGGTAAATTCGCGGAGGCCCCGGCGTGGGAGCAGCCCAAGGAGATGCCGGCGGCGGTAGATCCTGCAAAGCTGGCTGTGCAAGCGCATGCTGTTGAGCTGCCCGCTGAGGCGTCGCAGTGGGATGGGAGTGGTAGTAGATCGCAAGCATAGTCGCAGATAGGTACAGAACGCTGTTGGAGTTCAGGGTGAAATAAGGCAGCGCCGTAAGCCCAAGAATCCGGGGCTCATTCCATGTGATGGCACACGTGTCAAAGGCTACTCTCTATTTGACTGCCCTGGCACTGGATGCCATAGTCCATGTATTGTACAATGGTCAGGGGTATCAAAATATCAAAAGGGGAGCTCAGCGCTATTTGTCCTCGCTAGAGGAGCAGTCAACTTTGGGTAGCCCACTTTGGGTATACGGGTTTGGGAATTCGATTCTGCTTATTGGATTCTGGGTACTCGCTCTGAGTACTCGTTTTTGTTATTCGATTCTGAGTATCCAATTCTGAATATTCGATTCTGGGTGTTCGACTTTGCGTACTGTACGTCAGGTTGCCCTGAGACTCCAAGAGCGTAACGAGTATGATCAAGCATTACCGCCAAATCTCAATATCTGTTCGCGATGTAGTAAACAGTGTTGATGGTCCAGCCGCCGAGCATAAGAACTTACGCCTGCTGCCATGCTCAGCTTTCAAACATTCTGTTTCAAAAGTTGTCTTGTTTGCGGCAAAGCGTTGTGTTTGTGCAAGGGCTCCCGTAGCCGGTCGGAAATGTACGACTTCTCCCTCACAAGGCGTGCGATGGAGAGCTTGATCCAGCCATCCCCTAAGCCCAAGGCATTTCCTGGGCCACAACAACTCTTCAGAATTGGCCGAGTATCATTATCTCGCCAGGCAGGTCGCACAGACGAGTGCTCCGAGTGGCTTAGCGCTGCCCCCAATCGAGCTGCGCCAGACCGAGTGTGTATTCGGTGTCCCAGTAGTTCAATGTAATCCATTCGATAGAGAGACCTAGTGCGGAAGATGTAGTGTTTAAGCAGGGCTGCCATGCTGTGCGGTGGCCATTGTATGCCCCGCTGCGACAAGTGAAACGCCATCTCTGGCGAGTCCGGCAAGCTTGGCCAGTCAACCACAATCGAGATATGTTCGAGCTCTCTTAATATGCATTTGATGTCGGGGTCTACCTTTCGCTCTGCGTCGATCCAAAAGTGGATAGAAGCGATATTCAGGGCAAGATGCTTGACCTTCCGGCATCGAAGATCATGTGGATCGTGATCAGTACGGATAGTAATGATGACCCAGCATATGACCTGCCAAGCTTTGGTCCATCTATTCGCAGGCTCATCGATGAATAGAATGTCGACCTCGGGATGTGCGGATCGAATGGTCATTGCAGTTGACCTATGTGGTATTGGATTGGTGACTGGCCTTGTCGTAGGGCATGATTGTTCTCGCGCCGTTGGATTCAGTGGGCAGCCTCTTAAGAGAATCGGTCGGCGTGCAGAGCGACAGGATATTTTCATTTTTTTTTTTCTGATCCAAGGGAAGGTCCGCTGTCAAGTTGGATGCATCTCCTCGAAACCCATAATGTCGACAGGTCGGAAGACCCTGGCTCCGGGAGACACGACCAGCCCCAGATCATTTACTGGATCTCGGCCGGTAATAGATCGTTGAAAGGTGTAAGCGCCATAGCAGGGAACAGGATTCTTGAGCAGAAGGATTCTGGAATTCGAGACAGGTGCAAATGAATCACAGGATGAGGAGGCTGGCTGGCTGTTTGCCGAGTCACCGTCTCTCTTCGTCTGAAGATGAGGAGAATGAGGAATGATCCCCATGCAGACGAGGGCCTCACCAGTAAATATACGATGCCCACAATGGTCAGGAGTACAGAAGGGTAGGTAGCTCCTCCATCATGAAGAGCGGAAATCGCAACCGGACATAATAGTCGAACACCGTCAGTTGAGCACCTAAAGTCGAAGACCCAGAGTCGGTGACCCAAAGTCGAATACTCGTTATACTGTAGTCGACAAGTAAGGAATACTACGAGCCACCCTTTGATACCCTGACCATTGTTAGGTAGGTAGTATTCAGTGAGGATGTACCTTCACGAACACCGTCAAGGCCGCTAGTGTCAGTCGATTCTAAGCCTCTTGCCCAACAGCGTCTGGCAGCTGTCGTTTGCATCGCCATACTCATATGCATGTCCATACCTCTTGCCAGTCTGCACCAAGGAGGCAAACATCATTGTTCATAGAGTATAGCGAGGAACAGGCACATTTGGATAAAAGGGCTAGTGGTGACCAGCAGATAAATTAAGATAGATCGTACTCCGTATTGCCCGTAGAGTCGAGCAGACGTCGATCGACAGGGATTAGGTCACGTGCTAGGCGCGCACCAATCAAGCACAGGGCCCCGCCCAGCTGTGCTGCCCAGGCTCTCTCTGCTCAACCACTGCCTACCCGTTTCGCCCGCTTGGTTTTTTTCGACTTTTGCCAGAACCCCCATCTTCAACACCACCGCCACCGGCCATCACAAATCAAGTGCAGTCAAGATGTGAGTGCCTCAACTCCCAATTTCCCGACAAGTCCGATCACTGGCAGCACCGAACGAGATGGATTGGGCAGCTGGGCAATGGGCGATTGATGTGTTTGATGGTCCCAATCCTCGAGAGGATGGAGAGGAGACGGCCGACGAGGATCCATGACGCCTACAGCACCACCACACCGCACCACAACAAACCACAGCACACACACACAACGCAAACGAACCACTCAACCGACCCCTCGAATCTTCTCACATCACAAGCAAACACCACTACAGCCCGCCGTCGTCATTGCCCGAGCTGCTGGTCCATCGCCAGTTCAACAATGTACCAATCAAAGAAAAGTGGGGCACCGTACTGACAGAGTCCGCTCTTTGCATAGGGTCAACCTGCGTACTCAGAAGCGCCTTGCGGCTGATGTCCTCAGCTGCGGCAAGGGCAAGATCTGGCTCGACCCCAACGAGGTCAACGAGATCTCCAACGCCAACTCCCGCCAGTCAGTCCGCAAGCTGGTCGCCGATGGCCTCATCATCCGCAAGCCCGTCACCATGCACTCGCGTGCCCGCGCGCGTGAGCTGAACCTCGCCCGCCGCATCGGTCGCCACCGTGGTTTCGGAAAGAGGAAGGGTACTGCCGACGCCCGTATGCCTGAGTACGTTTTGAACACTCCGCCCCGATGGACGCAGCGACCGACTGGAGGGATGTCTCGGTGGACAGACATGAGCCATGTATTCTTGTTTCGTGGGCAAGAGCTTGGCACAGATGGACTCCGGACATCGACGACATTTCGATTGGATGCGTGCAATTGAAAAGCGGGACGATGCTGACATTCTGGACTACAGGCAGGTCGTCTGGATGCGTCGTCAACGAGTTCTCCGCCGCCTGTTGGTGAAGTACCGCGCCTCGGGAAAGATCGACAAGCACCTGTACCACGAGCTGTACCACTCCGCCAAGGGTAACACCTTCAAGCACAAGCGCGCCCTTGTTGAGCACGTACGTTTCTCTCCGACTCCCCAGACACCTCACCTCACCGGCCCGCCGCCATCTTGCTGACAAATACATCCAGATTCACCGCGCCAAGGCCGAGAAGGCCCGCGAGAGGCAGTTGAAGGAGGAGATGGATGCCAAGCGTGCGAAGACCAAGGCTGCCCGCGAGCGCAAGACGGAGAGGCAGGAGGCCAAGCGCAACGCCCTGCTGGGCGAGGAGGAGAAGTAAAGGATAGGGCGACATTACATCAACCTATCTCGCATTGGCAATCGAACCAGCAACTACAACGACGACATTCCTCCTGTTTGAATGGAGACGGGGACGGCAAGGGTTCTCGCATTCGGAGTAATCGGTTGGGTTCGCACTGCTCAGTACATATTTCTCTGACGGGGACTTCGCGACGGGGCCTCTTGGGGAAAGAAAAGATCTCTCTCAGTCTGTCTCAAGGGTTTTGGCATGTTTTGACGGCATTGAAAACGGGATCAAATGAGCTGCGGACAACAAATTTCATGGTTTTTGCCATTTTTCTAAACTGCTGCACCTCTTGCCCGACTGTGATGTTTGCTGGCATCATCACTGTGATTTGTTCTCGTCCTGCAGGCGCTTTGGTTATCTGTCTGAGCAGGAGAGCCTTTAGAGAGATATGGCCCCTGGTCTACATAGCATCTATTCTTGACTGTTGAAGCAATGCGAATGCTCCTTGGCTCAAGTCCTTGTGTTACACAGTGACTACTCGATCAAGGTGACCACGACTTTAAGGGCCACGCAAATTGATGAGGAACTGGAAGGCATATCACAGCTGACAGGCATCTGACCGCAAGCTCTGACTTGCAAGCTCTGACTTGCCAGGTATACATTGTACTAGCACACCTCACGAATGACTTGTAGCAAATAGCCAATTGTAGAGGGGTAGAATCACCACATGGTTGGTGCTCAAGCTCACTTGAGCTTCGCTTCAAGCATGGCAGCTTGGAGCACACCAATCCTCCCAAAAGACAAGCCTCCAGGGTGTCCCACTCCAGTGTCAGACTATTATAGCTATCTAGGTGCTATGTAGAGTGCAGGAAGACCAAGAAATGGAAAGGCCAAGTCATAGGACAGAGTGGGCTTAGAGCAGCACAGCTCGCAAGCTGGTGCCAGGGGAATCAAACAAATGGTGTAAGAGTTGGGTCAGAATAGCTTCAAATTGTCTCTTGTAAAGGTGGTGAGTGCCGCCAGAGACATGTCAGCATGCTCCCGCGTTTTTGAGGCGCGGAAGAACATCTGCAGTGGAAGCGGGCTCATCATTCCCAATTTAGTTGTGAAGAAGAGAAGAAGAGAAAAGTCAGGAAAAAATCATCGCCATCGCGGTGGAGATGATATGCGCGCCGAGGTGGCCTGTGCACCATTGACGCTAGCAGACGCAGGGATGTGGTGGGGAGGGCGGGGGCTTCCCAGTCCGGATCGGTGCCATGACGATAACATCATCCCTCCATTATCAGTCTGGAAATCCACTGACTACACATTGTCTTGACATCTTGCTTGTGAGTCGAGCTGATAAGATTGTCTGTTGTTGACTCAATTCTCCTCTCCGACCTTCCTCCGAGCTTCTACCATGATCCTGTAAGCTCCTGGTAAGTCTCTGAACCGGCCCCATCTGTCGAAAATCGCTTTGCGAAGATCGCATGTGCGCCCGGTAGACAGGCTGACTGACATTCCGCGTTCCAGGCTAGCAACTGAAGAAGACGAGGGCATACAAGCACCATGTCTGCCTCTCCCCTACTTCGGGGCGCCTCGCGCGTCCTTCGGCGCTCTGCTCTCCCTGGGCAGTCGTCGTGGAGCACGAAGATCAGCCGAACGGGAAGCTTTGCCTCTGCAGCAGCGAGGCGCGGCGTGACGACGCTGAATGTCGAGAGCCAGCAGAAAGTGCGCGAGGATGGACCAGCTCCTGTCGCTTCTACTTCCGGGTCTTCTCTTGCTAATCAGTCTACTGCGCAACAGGCGCTGGCCGCACATTTGAAGGAGGCCGATCCCGCTATGTTCGAGATTATAGAAAATGTCAGTACATACTTCACTTGGCGTGCGAGCAGAGGGCGACGAAGGCATGGATCATAGCTGACTTTGGGTTCCCTCGTACAGGAGAAGAAACGACAGAAGCACTTTATCAACCTGATCCCTTCCGAGAACTTCACATCGCAAGCCGTGCTCGATGCATTAGGCAGTCCCATGCAGAGTACGATACCCACGACCCGTTTCGGGGGAATGTGGGAGGCTGACATGTAATCGCAGACAAATACTCTGAAGGCTACCCGGGCGCAAGATACTACGGCGGCAATGAGTTCATCGACGCTTCAGAAAGACTCTGCCAGCAAAGAGCTTTGGAGACCTTTGGGTTGGATGACAAGCAATGGGGCGTCAATGTGCAATGTGAGTGTGGCTTGAGCTGTGATACTCCTTCCTGAGCCGTCTTTGTACTAACACGTTCTCTGAAGCACTTTCTGGCGCACCTGCGAACCTCTACGTCTACTCTGCCCTCATGAACACACACGACAGGCTTATGGGCCTCGACCTCCCCCATGGCGGACACTTGTCCCACGGATACCAAACACCTACCAAGAAGATCTCCATGATCTCGAAATACTTCGAAACCCTTCCTTACCGTCTTGACGAGTCCACGGGCTATATCAACTACGACCAGATGGATGAATTGGCATCGATCTATCGGCCAAAGATCATCATCGCTGGAACGAGCGCCTACAGCCGATTCATCGATTACGCGCGCATGAGAGAAATATGCGACAAATACAACGCCTACCTCCTCGCAGACATGGCCCACATATCCGGTCTTGTCGCCGCCAAAGTGATACCTAGTCCGTTCTCCTTTGCCGATATCGTCACCACTACCACCCACAAGTCACTACGAGGCCCTCGTGGGGCCATGATCTTTTACCGCAAGGGCGTTCGAAGGCAAAACGCCAAGACGAAGCAAGACGAGCTCTACGATCTCGAAGGCCCCATCAACGCCTCCGTCTTCCCCGGCCACCAAGGCGGCCCACACAACCACACCATCGCCGCGCTTGCGGTAGCGCTCAAGCAGGCGCAAGCGCCCGACTTCCGCGCCTACGCAGAGCAAGTCCTCGCCAACTCCAAGTCTCTCGCACGGCGCCTCGGCGAGCCCAAGGGCAAGGGCGGCCTAGGCTACAAGCTCGTCAGCGGCGGCACCGACAACCACCTCGTGCTGGTGGACCTCAAGCCGCAGGAGATCGACGGCGCGCGGGTCGAGCGCGTCCTGGAGCTCGTCGGCGTCGCCTCGAACAAAAACACGGTCCCCGGCGACCGCTCGGCGCTGACGCCGGGTGGCTTGCGCATGGGCACGCCGGCGATGACGACGCGGGGCTTTAACGAGGACGACTTTGCGCGGGTGGCGGATATTGTGGACCGCGCGGTGACGATTGCCAGCCGGGTCAACAAGGCTGCGCGGAAGGACGCCGAGGAGAAGGGCGTGAAGAGCCCGGGCCACCGGAAGGTGTTCCATGAGTACTTGGGCGAGGGCGAGCATGAGCCCGAGATCTTGCAGCTGAAGAGCGAGGTTGCGGACTGGGTGGGCACGTACCCGCTGCCGTGGGATAAGCGATCGTGAGGTAAGGGTTTGAGTTGGCTTGTGGAAGGAAGCGTGCGGCACGAACAGCCAGGAGTTGGGAAACAAGAGGGATGGATCCTCAGGCCGTTTTTAAAGTGGTGTGTGTGTGGCTTGTTCAACATGGGTCATGATATCCTTTGTATACATACATAATGTGAGCATTGTTTGCGGGAATGGTCGGTAGAAGAGGTCAGCGCAGCATCAAGCACTCAACTTCCCAGGATTCTGTTAATTTTCGTACGTGCCCACTCGGTTCTGACTGTGACGGCTGACTTTCCGACAGATCTATAGCTCCGTGCTCCTGAGCAGGAAAGTATTGCAAAAACAGACCTGCACTCTGTCAACCGGCTGGCTGCTTGCGTGCCATGTCCCGGGGCGGGTGTTGGTCTGTCCTATCGTGGCGCGGTCCCAGAGCGATACTCGAAAGCGAACATAAAGTATGAAAGCGATCCTTGGTATCGAGCTGTGGAACGGTGCGCAGTGGATGAGTATCGGGTACAGTACAACGAGTGTCCACAACCATGGTCAAAATTGGTGATACTGCTTTATTATTAACAATCTGGGTTTCATGTAGTCTTCTACCTCGTCGTATCATCTTCATATGGTGATGGTGCTGGGAATGGGCCCAATTTTGAAAGTGTTCATGTCGAGCTCATCTTCCCACCACCTTCCCAGGCCGCACGGAATATTGCCATGTGCTTCCCAGCATAGTCTATGGCTTGGAAGCATATGGAACGGTCTTCCCAGGCAGTGTACCAATGTTCCTTGATTGTTATCCTTTGAATCCTGTTAAGGCCGGATATGGGGTGTGCTCCTGCTCCAGACTCGAAATCTCCTCCTTGAGCCTCAGGCCTGGAGGCTGCCAGAGTCTGGAGATTGTTGCATTGGGGAACACATATCATGCCTTATGTCTTTTCCTCTTGTTTACTCACATCACCCAAGTCACAGCTTTGCTAACCACAAGTCAAGCAGCAGACATGGGCATTGAAGCTCATGAGGAAGCTCTTCTCTTCTGTGCTGATCCACTATGACCACCAAACAGGCCCACACTCCTTCCTGCACAAGCGCATATCCTCTCTCTCCAGACTTCATCTCATGAGCCTATCAATATCAATAGAGCTGTATCAGTCTCTGTGTATCTGTAGTTTTCCATGCAGATGAGCTGTCTTCAACCAAGAGCCAGAGTCTATGTGTGGCTGGACAGAGCTCTGCTTCAGCCAGCCTTGTGTCTGCTCATCACAGTGTGTTCCTCTTTCTCTCTTTCTCTCTTTCTCTCTTTCTCTTTCTCTCTCTCTCTTTCTCTCTTTCTCTCTTTCTCTTTCTCTCTCTCTCTTTCTCTCTTTCTCTCTTTCTCTCTTTCTCTCTTTCTCTCTTTCTCTCTTTCTCTCTTTCTCTCTTTCTCTCTTTCTCTCTTTCTCTCTTTCTCTCTTTCTCTCTTTCTCTCTTTCTCTCTTTCTCTCTTTCTCTCTTTCTCTCTTTCTCTCTCTCAGAGCTCATCTCGAGCCCATTTTCACTTCGCAAAGATCAGTCAGTGTTTTTCGCGTGGGTTAGCTTATTAAACGGAGGGAAGGACCAGAACTGCCTTCCGTTTCCAACAGCTGGCTGTCGCGTGTGAAGACTCAGCAAGAAACGTTGATCTGCACCACCACCACCGCCTTCAAGGTCCTTCTGCGTCACACAACCCGATCCTATTATCAAGGAGTCTCAACTTCGCATACATTGCCTGACAGTGCTTTTTCTTCTCCTCGCCCCATTCTCGCAAGGTATCCGCCTCACGCAAATTGCGTTCCTGATACCGTGCTGAGGGTTGCTGCCACTTCATCTTCCTGTTCCTCGCGAGTATCTCCTTTCAAGCTTCCATTTTGCCTCTCATACCAAACAACGACCTATTCATCAACAGTGACTGAGTTACAGTCGTAGTAAGTACCTTTCCCTGTCTCTACCGGCGTCTCTCTTCTTTCCCCATATTTTTCTCCCAAACATCTACGGGTTGCTTCGAAAATTCCACTTTCTACGCCAAATTTCACTTCGCGTCCAAGATCGCGCACTCACTAACCACCACAGACGCAGCTTGTCTTTACGTCTTTCTGCTTCTACAGCCTGCCTATTCTCTGTCGGCCTCGTTATCGACGAGTTCAAACCAGATTTGCTACTCTGAGGATCAACTATCAAGGTCCCTCCACAGCTCCGTTTCGGAAAGCACCTGTCATAACGAAAAACGACATGGACGCCCGACTTCGACAGTGCCGTAGGGCCTGGAAGTTCCACATCTACAACATGGGCAGTGATCGCCAAACACACCAGCACTACACGTATCACTTCACGCAGCTCACTCTCGCGCTGGACTATGGCTTCCACGAGGTCGACTGCGCATGCCCAATCTGTGTTCCTCAAGTAAGTGTCACCATATGTCTACCACATCGCCTCATCCCCCACCTTCTTTCATGCTCCCTCTTCATCCCGCGAGAAGCCAGAGAGCTCCTTCCCAGTGTCAGGGAGCTTTCCTCTCCGCAAGTTCTCAAAACGCAACACTGTGAATGACTCCGGAGAATACTAATCGAGGTTGATTAGCTATGCCAGCAGCAGCAATACCAGCAGCAGCAGGCCTCAGAGCCCAAGGCTGAACCAAAGACTGAACCCAAGACCGAGCTGAAGACTGAGCCCAAGTTGGAAGGCACGAAGCAATCGGACCAGAGTCCCTTCGCCTCCACCAACACATCTGCCCGGCTCCGCCCCATTCCACAATACGATGGCGCTGGAGAGGAGTACAAGATCAAGGAGGAAGAAGAAGATCAAGCTCCAGCGTTCGTGAGCTCGCCTGAACTCAAGGGTGCTATTCCCGGACCTTCCCAAGCTCCTGCCGTCGCCCATTTTGATGGCGCTGGAGACGAGCTGCCCCAAGCGGAAGGCGAGTGCTACATGAAGAGAGAGCCAGAAGAGGGGGATTCAGACCGGACGAACATCCCCGAGGCAGATCATACTTGGTCTTTCCTTGCCATGCCCGCTCGCGTTCCTCAGTTCGACGGTGCGGGAGACGAGCAGCCTGCCAAAACAGAGGGACGAAAGTCCTCGGAGCCGGAGATCAACGAGGAGGACCAGAAACGCAAGAGTGAGTAGACTTATCAACTGACCGAAACCTCTGGAGACCGGGGAGACTGCCGAGAAGCAGCAAGCATACTGACAGTACATTTCACAGACGCTGAGACGACCAAGCTTGCGGACATCCAGGAGGACTCTGCCAACGAGGACTCCACCAAGAACGAGCCCACCAGGAAGACGTCTGGCAGCGATATCAAGGACTTTGCCCAAGTTCCAGGTCAGATGCAGCCTATCGGCAGCAATAGCATCCCCTCCACGCCCGAGCAACTAGCAGCCACCCGAGACTGCGAGGATAACGCTGCATATCAAACAGGCAAAATTTGGAGCACTCTGTGCGCTTCTACTTCTTCTTCTTCGGGCTCGTTAAATTCTGCATCCTCACCCAACACACCGGCTACCGCGTCACAGGAGTCCAAGAAGGGCAAGGCTACCGTGACCGAGGCTGCGCCTGCGCCTACCCCAGCCATCCCCGACCCCGACTCCCACGTGGACCTGACCCCTTCTTCTCGATCCTCGTCTCAGCAGAAGAAGAAAAAGAAGAAGAAGAATAAACGAGCTACCGCAGACCTGGCTGATTCCGACTCGGATTACATCCCTACGAGCCCAAAGAGGCGCAAGCTTACTCCGCCCGCAATGCATAAGTCTGGAAAGATCAACGCAGGGAAGAAGACCAAACTGGTGCTCAAGAAGAGCAGGCTGATCAGTAGCACGCCCGACGCTGCGAAGCAGGCGTCTCTAGCTCGCGTGACAGGAGCTTATGTGGCAGGAGGCCGTGTGATAGGAGCCCATGTGGTGGGTAAATCCCTCGCCTGGGCTTCTCTCAGTCAGTCTGGCGGAGAAGACGATGGATACGTTGTTCTTATTGGCGACGACTCCGCACAACAAAATGACGGAGATGAGCTTCTTCCGAGCATCGAAAATAATGCAGACGGCGAGCTATCGCAGAAAAAGCGTAGCAATTCCCTTGCTTCCCAGCCCGCCGTCGATGACGACCACGAATACTGGGTCCACTGGTCCCGATCCGAAACCTGGCGCCGCTGGCTGGCCAGTCTCAAGGAGACCGAGAGCCCCGAAGTTTTCGGCACTATCGCGCGTATCGGCGTATACCTAGCTAAGGGCTTCGCCTGGGCTATGGAGCCTATCGGCGCCACCGCGCAGATTACTCCTAGGCTCCTCCTCCACCGCCGCGGCGTCAAGCTCTTCCTGGACCGCTGGTACTGGCCGCAGGCGCGCGAGCGCAACGCGGACGAGGTCTCCATCCTCCTAGACCGCTGGGCGCCGCGGAAGCGGGTCCGGTGCCCCGATCCGGAGATTGAGGAGACGCTGCTGGAGCTGCTGTACGAGGACCGCTTTGTGCTGCTCAACAACCGCGACTTCCTGCTATATCTCGCGCGGAAGCCCGTCCTGGCGTGGCACTTCTTCATCTACCTCTCCTCGCACGCCCTCGGCCACTGCTACTACTACGCCGACGGCGGCCTGCACGAGAACCGCGCCGCCGCCGCGCCGAGCCCGCACCGCGTCGCTGCGTTCCCCGCGTTCCCAAAGGAAGGCCTCCCCTGGGACAAGTGGGCCGAGCACCGCTTCCTGCTGCTGAACAGCCCTGATTTCCTGTGGGGCCCCATGACCGACAAGGACATCACGGGCTTCTGGCAGACGTGCTGGCGCTTGGGGTGCTTCGGGACGCCGATGAGTCTGACGGAGAGCGTGTACAGGGAGAAGAGGTTCGCCCTGGAGTATACCTTTCTCTACATGGAGCAGGAAGTCGCCGCGCGCCGCGGCCCTGACGACGGGTCCAGGCGTTGGGCTAAGTGTTATGGACCACGTCTCGTGGTCGCGACGGGGATGCGCCAGCGATCACGGTCTGTTCCACTCTGAAACTTTTCTTTCGACTCTCTTGATGTTGTCTTACACGGCAGTTTCCTCCCGCGACGACAACTTGTTTACATGGCATACATCGCAGTAGACAAGCTTAGTCGACCTGTTACTCGAGATGCACATGTGTGCCTTTGCTTCACAGTCCCTGCCGGCGCGGAGTGGCGCAGCTTTCTCGATCGGTGGAGGGCATCTTGCCCGGAGGAATTCCATTTTGATGGCGCAAGTGCGCTTCAAAACAGCCAACGGGGCAGTTACCAAGTGGTATCTGCCAAAGGTAGAGGGGACGGAATTTCGGACACAGGGCCAGAGATGAACGGCTGAACAACACAATTGCTCAGAGGAAGACGGAGAGCAGATATCGTCTGGCGGAAGAAGTTGGCAAAGAAAAGGGAAAACGAACCTGAGGTAATTAACGCCCTTGCTGAAGGCTGAAGAGGGAAACAGTCATCGTTGATCAGATAATCTAAGCGTGAAATCCAAAAAACGCCCGCCTCCTTTGCTATGCTGTGACACCCTTCCCTAATCTTTACATATGGCAATCCAGGTATTTGATACATTCATATCAGTATATCAACTCCCTTCACGGCCCACCACCCCCAAACTCCGACAAATTCGGCAACTTCCCCTTGCCAGGCTTCTTCTCCAGATCGTCACCCCCTTCATCACCCTCCTCATTCTCCCCCTCCCCCTCCCCTTCACTCGCATCTATCTTCTCCTCCTCCTCCTCCCCAGCCTCACACGGCTCAGGCAGCACAGAAGCCACAACATCCTCCCCAAACACCGCCAACACACTTCCCCTCTCCGCAAAATCCCGATAATACCCATCCATCGCCCACAGCCTCAAATACGCAAACACAGTCTGCCCAACCCCCCGCCCGCCCGCAACCGCCTTCCACGCCGACGCTATATCATGCAGCACCGGCCACAGCGCAAAGTCCGCGATCCCCACCCCGTCGTCGTCCCCCTCCTCGTCGCCGTCGTCCTTGTCCTTGGCCTTCCCATTCCGCCGCGCCGCCGGCTCCGCCGCCCACTTCTCGAGCTCGAGCAAGTGCGGCTTGAGCCTGGCAAACAACAACGGCGTCGTCCTCCGCCCCCTGCTGCTGCCACTACTACTACTACTACTGCTGCTGCTGCTGCTGCTGCTGCTAAGAAGAAGGCCCTTCCACCGCTGCTCGAGCGCCACCGCCGCGTACAGCCGGTTGTACATGGCGGCCACCTCGCTGTCGCCGCCGCGCTTCTTGCGCGGGTGCTTCGCGTCGAGGAAGAGCAGGATGGCGATATCGCCGACGACGGTCGTGCGGTCCGCGTCGTCCATCACAAAGCGCACGGGGCGCACCTCGCCGACTTGCGCCGCGCCTGTTGTTGTGGGTGTTGTCACGTCTCGTTCAGATGAGCTACCGCCGCCGCTGCTACCACTGCCGCTCTTCCTCCGCTCTCCTTTCTGCTGCTGCAGCTGCTGCTTCTTCGCCGCGGTATGATGTTCAACCCCAATGCCCCCCCGCGCGTACTTGACCCCGCGCTCGGCAAGCATGATGCGCACGCGCCCGTCCACGATGCGGTCCGCGGCGCAGCCCAGGTACCGCGGCGCGGCCTTCATGTGCAGCACGTCGAACCCGCGGCCGTAGTGCGCCTCCCAGTCGAAGGCCGGCGCGTTGTTCTCCGCGCCAAAGGCCTTCAGCAGCGCGACCGCCGCGGGCGTCTGCCCGTTCACGACGGGCCGCGCGGCCGCGCGGGTCTTGGCGGTCGCGCCTTGGCCCCAGATGAGGGGGAGCTCGGAGAGGGAGCAGGGGGAGGGCGAGAGGAAGGTCCCGATGAGCCGGAAGGTCAGCGAGATGCGCATCCCGTGCCAGGCGCGCTCGGCGGCGGATTTCTCGGCTTCGCGGCGCTTGTCGGGCTTGATGCCGTGGAGCCACTTCTCATTTGTGACGAGGCCCATTTTGAGGAGGCTGTTATGTGGCATGGGGCAGCGTATCGTTTGGCGTTTGGGGACTGCGTGCACGTCCTTCGAGATGTCCCCGACCATTGCTGCTGCTGCATCGACTTGATCGAGCGGCGTCGACACCCCCGAGGAATGCGAGCCACTGTCCTTTTCCACTGGCATCGTCACCGCCGCCACACTAACCCTCTTCTCCCCGCCGCGCTTCGACCGAAACACCATCGTCCGCATCGCGCCAATGCTCACATTCGCGATGTACGACCGCCGGTCCACGTCGAGCGTCTTGTCGCTGTGCTCGCTGATGTAGTCCCCGCCGCCGCGATAGCACTGCACCAGCACGTGGTTGACGGGGTGGCCCAGCGCGCGCTCGACGTGGGCGCGCACGCGCTGCACGGCGGGCGTGAACGCCGCCAGCGGCGGCGCCTCGTCGGACGGGTGGCGGTAGACGGGGTGCGTGGCGCCGCCGTCGGAGTGGTCGACGGCGCCCTGCACGGCGACGAAGCGCGGCACTTCGCCGCCGAGGTGCCGCATCTTCTGGAAGTGGACTTCCTCGGCCAGGCGCTCGAAGAGCCCGGCGATGAGCGAGGGCGGGAGGAAGTCTGTGGTGAGGGTCGTGTCGCCTTCGCAGAGGGGCGGGCCGGTGAGGGGGTTGTGGGTGGGGCTTTCGCCGGGCATGGCTGGTTGAGTTGGAGATGAGGTGGTGGTGGTGTCTTGGTGTTGCGGTTGGTGATGGTGTTCTGAGGACGACCGGAGAGCTTGGGCCTCGGGTTTAGTATAGCCGCGCAACTCGGCTTTCTCATCAGCCTCGAGCTCCTTTGTGTCGAGCCCGCGTTCCTTTACGCCACTTAGGATATGTTGCGGTGTCGGCGCCATCAGAAGTTCTTCAGAGACAATGGAGGAGCTGGCCGGGCTAGCCGTAGCGGTCGGCTTTTTGCGAGCTGAAGACATATGTGCTGACTGATGAGGGGCCGGTTCCAGCCTCTTCGCCGCTGGGACGGGCTGGGACGGCTCGCAGCCCGCCGGCGGGAAGACCGTTGGCTTTATAAGGCTGGGTGGCGGTGGTGTTGGACTTTCTGGAGCTTTGCTGGGCTCTGATGACTCCTTTGTCCGCGCGTGCGCCGTAGACGCGAGCTGCTCCTGCGCATTCGCGCCGCCACCAGGCTTGGCATCGTTTGGACTTGGTAAGAGTGGGAGCTTGCCAGGTGCTAGCGCAGGCTTCAGTGTGGGCTTGGAATCCTTCTTTTGGAGCTCGTGCGGTGTGGCAAGCTCATCAGCGTCGTGGTCGAGGTCACTGGAGCCATGCCTCGATGTGTTTTCGCTCCCCGCGGCCGTGCTCACGGCTCTGCAATGTGAGGCCAGGGCGGCGCTGGCTTCTGCCCCGTCATGCTCACGACGTTCTGTCACGGCAAAGCCGCTCTCCCTCGTCAGATCAGTATGATCTCTATGGTTTCCCTCTGTTGACATGGTAGATACCCCAAGTTGAGTGAAGGGTCTTGCTGGTCTGACACTCTTCATCCGGAAACTGTTAGTGACAGGTTGGACTGAACATTCATCCGCTCACATCCCGCAAGCAGACTGATGCCACGACGACATGGTCCGATGCCGTGTTTCTGCAAGTACAATCAGCTGTGGACCTGGGATGCAACAAATCTATTCAATATCAGCTGAACCCATGAGCGCTGAACATAGGGATGCTTGGTGATGAGTTCATGGCATGGAGAGCGCTGAAAGGTTCCAGGCTATCGGGTCAGAGCCTGGGGTCTGCAGTCATCCCATGAACAGGGGTGCAGGGTGGCTGCTATTAGGTATTGACACTGTATTTACTGACAGGGATAGCCCAGTTCACAACACAGCCTTCCCTTGTAAGTCACCACAACGCACAAATCTGTTGTGAGCGATTCGATCTACCTAGGTATATCATACTGTAGATACTTGGGCGTTTTTGCACCTAGCTACTTCTTCTGATGTCACAGTCTGCCTCCTCATGCTCTCTAAACAATTAAAAATAGCTCACCCCACAATTAAACCGCCTTCCTCTATCCATCCTTTCCCAGCTCATCCCCCCCCCCCCTCTCTCTCTCTCGGTCCTAATCTTCGCACTTCCAAATACCATCACCCTCATCATCACCAGCTCCATCTAATTCCCAATCAAAGCCCTACACTCCGCGGCCTGCGCATCACACTCCCCGACACTCGCGACCTCCTCGGACCCGCTGTTCGCGAGCCTCGCGCACGCGTTCTTCTGCACGTCGCACGAGCGCCCGAGCGCGGCGCCCAGCGCGACAAACGTGGCGCCATTGGTGGTGAAGGGCCGGTCCTCGTTCCCGCTGGCGGTCACGGCGGGCGCGGCCTCGCCGCCGAGCGCGCCCGTGAAGGTCTGGAGGTTCTCGCCGCCGCCGTTGGCGTTGGCGTTGGCGTTGGCATCCTCGGTCTGGTTCTGGTTCTGGTTCTGGCGCACGGCGAGGGTGCCGGTGTGTTGTTGGCGGTGGAAGGCCAGCGGGGTGGCGGCTGCGCTGGCGGCTAGGAGGAGGGTGAGGAGGGAGGTGATGGTGGTCTTCATTGTGGATTTTGGGAGGGGTGGTGTATTAAAATTGGTATAGAGACCGGCTCCTGGTGAAAAGAAGTGGTTGAGCTGTGGGTTGAAGTGGGTTGATGGTGAGTTGGTGAGTTGGTGAGTGATCGTAAAATGCAACTACAGGGCACGATGGACAAGATATTATATAATATATATCAGCGGCTTCGGAGCTTGACATCACCAGTTGACCGAAAGACTCTTATCCCAGTTCGCCGCTCAAGTCTACCGCCTTCTATATGTGGGTACGGGGTAGACTCAAAGTTGATTCAGATCTGCCCCTGGGATCTGACACAAGACGAACTGCACTGGTGAGATAGTCTTGGAAAGCATCTCAACAAGACACCTGACTCGGCGGGATGCTCAAGCTTCGAGATCATCACCTGAGCAGGCTTGTCCGCTGATGTCTTTCCTCACCATGGCACCTCTACGCGGGCAGGATGATGGAACTCGTTAGTATTCACTTCATTCCCTGCGAAGTTACAGAGCCTCGCAGAAGTCTGACTTGGCGCTACTGACCTCAGCCTCAGTATCTCGCCTCACTTTCCAGCTCTGCCTTTGCCGTTCAGCGCCGTACCCTAATTAGCACTTGCCACTCGGTAGCACTCTCGCATCTGGATCCCGCGTTTTCAATTCAGGCCGCAATCCACTTCGTCGTGTGGCTTCTGATACCATGGCGTCTTGCCTATCCCGCATCAAATTCCTCAATAGCCTTGCAAGAAACCCACGACCTCTCCGGCCTCCAACTTTTTCACCCAGTTGATAATTCTCCTTTCCGACAATCCATTTCCACAAAACCTCACAGCATCGTAGAAGTCTCGCTTCAAATGACTCTCAGCAATCTCTACTTCCCAGCCGGGCCATAAACTGCCCATCTTGTCATGATAGATCTTGCGAAGTTGCGTCTGCTCGTACTCCATCTGGTGGATCCAATACAGCTCATCCTTGCCTTCATTGTCAAGCGCGTCGGGGTCTACCTCCTCGTCGGAGCTTGCTTCAGAATCCTCCGCGTAGGTGTCACGGTTGGGCTCCTCTTCTCGGGTCCTGCCATAGAGGAATTTGGGTACCCGCGTCAACTGCCAGAGAGGCAGTGCTGACACGCATTCCCAGTCGAGGACAGCGGTGATGGTCCCATCTTCGTCGACGAGGATGTTTGACTGTCCAAGGTCGTGATGATAGAGCGCCGTTCGTTCCGGGAGGGCCTGGATCGAGGGAAATATCCGCGGCAACATGTCGCGCAACCGACTCGCAGCCTCCTTAATCAGGTTCGCTTCCTCTTTGTCATTGTCCTCTGCGGTGGCCAGCGATGCCTCTCCTTCGCGGTGGGCAACCTCCAAGGAGGCCTTCAGCCAGTCGTGGCTGGAGCGGAAAGGGCCTCGAGGCACTTCCCACTTGATGTGGTCGCCCTTGAAGAAGTGGTCGTTGATGAAACGTCCAGGCTTGGGATCATCGGATGTGATGAAGTCGAGCTACCCTATTCCGCGAAAGGGAGTAGTTTGAGGGAAGTTTTGACGGAAAAGCTGCGCCTGGAATTCCGCCAAGCGCTGTGTCAGGAAGACCTTTTGTGCCATGGTCAACTTTCGCCATCTTTTGTATGCAGTCTGCCCAGGCATGAATTCCATCAAAATCCACTCAAAGCCGATCTCGTTGGCGTTGCTGTCGTCAAAAGCGAAAACCTTTGGGACCGGAATGCTCGTATTCGCCCTCACTCACCCAAGGTGGCGACCTCGCTTCGTGTCTTGTCGTGAGGGCAAACAGGGAGGGACACCCGCATCAGCCATGACCTCTCCCCGGAACGGATCAAATACAGTTTGTTGAAGGCGCCTTGGGCGTGGAAAGAGACGCTGCAGGCCTCGCCGTTGGCCAGTTGAAGTTTTTGACGACACACGGTCTCGATGGCGGAAATCGACGGCTCGCGAGTCCAACGAGGTTCGAAGTATAGACCATCCGTCGTCCAGCGCAGTCCATCTTGGCTGCTGTCATGGCGATCTGAACCCGCGGCTATCTGTGCGTCGGGACCGCCTTGGGGTTCACCCACTCTGATACTAAGGTGATCTGTAGGCGTAACTGTCTGACCGTCTGCGGGTGCGGGTGCGGGTGCGGGTGATGCAGCCGATAGTCCATTTTGGCTGTCTTCTGGCGCAACCATTTTGTCAGACATGACGTGAGAGTTACAGAGGTTGAAGCGTGAGGATAATGCGGTGCAAAGAAGGCAAGGGAGAAATCTGTGAGCGCCTGTGAGTCGCAATGAATGAGGTTATTCTGTTTAGCCCCCCGTGTGATGACTAAGCCACTCTCCTCAGAAGGCAGGAGGTGGGGAAAGACTAAGAGCCAATGCACGCCTGACCTGTTCATACAAACGACGATATCGATCACCAGTGCTAAAAGAATGGAACCTTCAAGTCCAAGTCAACAACAACCCTACGAAGACCTCTTTGGCATCATATGCGCCCGATACGATTGCTGTGCCCCACGTTGGGAGTTTGACTTCGGGTGGTCGATCCTGGATGTTCGACTTGGACATTGCGGTTAGAGCCAGCCGTGTTTTACGGTGAGGAATAACAGCGCCGATATTACCTACATACCTAGGTAGGAAGGAAACTTTTGTGCCTCTGACAAATCGACATATCCCCCATCGCCCGCTGCTGATGCTCGCCTCAAAGACGAAGAACCTGTGACCCTAGGACTACTATACGGCAGATCACCAGGCGGGTAACTGCTCCTTTGTTCAAGGTCTATGTGTGAAGTCGGCAGATATGCATGGCACAGGCCCAACACAGCTCTCTGTCAAATTGTCAGCTTTCTACCAACAGCCTGCCTACCTATAGATTGAAGACGGTAATACTATGTAGCGGCAACTTCACTCATGAATCCCTCCGCAAGACTATTGACGGTGGCAGGCAAAGGGGGCCGGTGCTTTTTTTGGACTTGGCGAAGGGGACCAAGCAGTTTTGTAAAGACGAGTTAGCGAATCCACTAATCTAGTATTGCTAACCTGGGCTCCTTACAGAATCACACCCGATGTAGAACACTATCTCTAGCGTGATCTGGCAACAACGACGACGTCCATACGGCACACAAGCCACTTCTAATCTAGGTAGCCATGTCCCAACACACAACCCTCCAAGCCCCTCAAACTGAAGTCCTCGTACAAGGCCACGGCCTCCCCCACCGCCCCGACTTGGCCACCCTGTAGCTCCACATCCTCTGCCCCCGAAAACACGGCTCCCGCGCGCCCTGCTCGTCAAACGCGGACATCCCATGCAGCAACATGCTCCCAGGTCTGCGGCGAGTCATCCTCTCGCCGCAGCTTCGCTGTCGACACTGTGGCGGCGGTGGTGGTGGGCTCTGGGAAATCGGTGCTTAGCTTCAGCCTCTCCATGGAAACGAGCAGGTCTTCGGGCGGTGCTGGTGCTGGTGCTGGGGCTGGTGCTATTGGGGACTTTCGCGACAGTGATGGCGGTGCTGGAGGATCAGTGGTGGCATTTCCATCCTGGGTTTGCCCTTCGGTCTTGGCCTTTGGTGACCCCCGCTTTGGTCCGCGATTGGGATTTGGGATGAGGGGAGGAGATGATGATGCAGCAGGTACAACACTTCTCTTTTCCTCGGGTCTTTCAGCCGACACGTCCGTGGCCTTCTTCGTGCCATCCCCCCTCTTCGGACCGCGATTGGGGTTGGGTATCAATGGAGGAGATGAAGGTCTAGGACGTACGGGTATACCATTGCCTCTATTCCCCCTCCCCCTCCCGCTCCCCGCCATCGCCGCAGCAATCAACTCCGGCGGTATGTCCGGCACAGGCGCAGGAAGAGGATCCGATTCGCGACCCCCAGCAGAACCCTGCCCTGAGTATCCCTCCAACTTGGGACTCCTTGTCTTCAGCGTCGGAATAACATCTGCCGCATTTCGAAACTCACACCCCGTCTGGTCCATCAGCCGTCTCGCGGAGTTCATATGCCGCGCCTCGCTGCGGTACCCGCAGCAGTCCTCGACAATGGTCATCTCAAACCCGTGCGAGCTCGCCGCGAGTGCCGTTGCGTATACGCTGACGTTGGAGAGCGAGCCGCAGATGATGAGCTCTGTTGCGAATTGTCTTCGGAGTAGGTTGAGCAGCTGGCCGGATTCGAAGGCTGAATAGTAGCTTTTTGTCATGGCGTAGTCCTTAGGTCCTTTCGCTGCTGCGATGGCGGGGAGTAGGTCTGCGCCTTTGGTCCCCTTGCGTACGCATGACGGCTCGCTGTCGTTGACGACACTCAAGAAAGCTTCCGCATCGCCATCTAGCACCGCGTCGGCAGCATCCGCAGGAGGTGGCTTCGACCTCCGCGATGATGATGATGATGATGATGATGACCGCACAGGGAGTTGTGGCGTCTCAGCGGCCACGAGCTGCTCCTCACCGGCGGGGCGGGAAGTGTCGAATTGGCTTCGCACCCAAATGACCTCGCCAATGCCCGATGCGCGGACGGCCGCAGCTAGTGCCACGACGCGCTCGACCATGCCGTCCGGCTGGGTGACGGGGAGGGCTCCCTCCGAGGTGAGGAAGTCGTTCTGCAGGTCGAGGCAGATGAGCGCTTTGCGGGTGGGTACGTCGGGGAAGTCGGCGGGGTTAATGGGGAGGAGGGGAGTCGCCATGGCGGTTAGGGTTGGGGCCGGGCCGGCGCCGTTGAGGCTAGCTAAACTAGATGATTTGATGCTAGACTGTGGGGAAATGGGGCCGCTACATGAGCAAGCGTTTCGCTAAGGTGTGCTGTAGGAATCGAGGCTGAGTTGGCGAGGGGATACTGAGCCAGGGACCGAGAAGAGTAGGTGGAAGGCTGGGAGAAGGGTATCAAGTGGCTGTGGGGTGTGTTTTCGCGGATTAGCATATGAACAGGCCATCTGGTGGTACATAGCCGAAGCCACTGGTGTGAGATGTTGTGCATGAAAAGAACATTTATATCTTACAATGTCAAGGTCTCTGTCGATCCACAGTTTTGCGTCCTAGCAAGTACAACATGGGCCTTGTGTCACTGAGGATAAGCAGTGCGACTCCAGGCGGAGATTCTGATGGGACAGAATACGATCTGGAGATGAGCAGGGCCGAATAGATCTGTATATCCACGAAGACTTGTTCGAGGAAGCTTGTGGACGTCTGTACGATGGTTTGTGAGGGACGGTAGGATGGTACAATGGGATAGTGATGCCACGAAGGGTTGAATCGATCTCCAGCCGCAAGAAGGGAGGAAACACAGCACAGCAGCGATGAAGCAACGAAGTTGGGAGTAAGAAACCGGTTCGAAGAGGCTGCGATTTTATTCGACAGCTCCGGATGATAAATAGATGTAGTCTGTAGAATAGGTATGGTCACGCTCGGGGAGGGGGTGTGCTTGGGTAGTGGTGTCGTCGTTGGTGGTCCAACAAGTATTTGAAATCCACGAGGTAATCCCTGCAACTAGCAGGGACCGGGGCGACGAGAGATCCCTGTCCCGCTGCTAATCTCCCACCCCTGTCCTGCCGTCAACGTCAACAAAACGAGGGTTCAAGATCCACGATCGTTACAAGACGGCAAATGGAAATAATCCCTGGAGATAATCTTTGTCAGAGACAGGCCATTACTGACCTTGGCCTAATCAAGCTTTGACAGAGAGCTCTTGCCACGGCCGGGGGGGGGGGGGCTTCGAATGAACTGCAACACCAAATCAAGGCAAGGCCCAGTCCAGATGTCATTTATCCGACGGATCTTGAGGATCTCGACAGTGCTTGGACACTTCAGCCTCAACCTCATGAGAGAACAATATCTACGGAGTATGGGCTCGATCGATACCGAGACACGCCCGTCTTGTCCGTCTCCCTCTGCAACACTCC
Source organism: Ophiognomonia clavigignenti-juglandacearum (assembly GCA_003671545.1). NCBI lineage: Eukaryota > Fungi > Ascomycota > Sordariomycetes > Diaporthales > Gnomoniaceae > Ophiognomonia > Ophiognomonia clavigignenti-juglandacearum. The sequence goes on along the minus strand of PYFS01004667.1, from coordinate 22,545 downwards.
TGCAGCATGGAGCCTGACCAGGGCAATGTCAAAGGACTGTGCATTGCATGGTGCCGCTGCATGCGCGTGCCGCGCCGTCGACCAATGGTGCTGGCGGTACCTCACATAGCAGCACAATCCCCGCGCCAGTACCGTGCGACCACACACACTGCTTGTCCTTCATCATCATCAACCTCCTTTCGAGTATTGACTGAGACGTCCGGTCCCACTCACGAATACGGAAACCACTGAGCTTGTTATGGTATCCTCAAACATACGCTGACGCACCGAAGTATAGTATCATCCGGTGCGCACCTGCTTGACTCGCATAATCTCCCGATAATAAAGTTGGACGTCGCCCAGGCTGCCAAATGTCAAACGATTTCTGCCAAAAATCAAGGAATTCTCCCTCGGCGTCGATCCTCTACGGCCATTTCTCCTCGGACAAAGAACTTTCAGTTATTATACCAGAACGGGAAGAAACCAGCAGTCGTACTTGATCATAGGGGGCGCCTTGCCCATCCTTCCACCGAGTCGCGCACCCACTCGTGCCACCCCACCCTCGAACCAGCGGCGACGATCCATGTCATAGCCACGTGTGCCCTCCACACCATCCCGAGCATCCTTCTACCTGCCCCGCAGTAAGCAGAGACAACGTCGCAGCGACAGTCGGTGCAGACCTATGAGCGCTTCATTAACCCATCGTCATTGAATTCAAGTGGCGAAATGTTAGTTCGCTTTGCTCCGTCGACTGCTATGGAATAGGCTGTGGTCGTGCCAATATCTTTTTTCCAGCACCAGAGCATGTTTGGAAGTCAGAGCAGATGACGACCTAACGTGGCTAATCATCCTGGGATCTCGCTAATGTTGTGAACGACAACCGGATTCGCAATTCCGCACTACTTCCGAAGTATCGAGGGTGTTTCCGTATCAGGAGTGCCTTTTCGACTTCAAAATGGTATTTCCGGGCCTCGGAACTCGCAGCCTCCGAATCCACGGCCCGGAGAAAGGCATGGAGGAGGAAGACGCACGACTGCAGGGACTTGTTGCGACAATCCCCCGAGGTTGTTGAGCTGCAGATATTTGGTACAGCATGCCACGGATGTTGTCTGCGGGTTAGCACCCATCTGTCCACCACAGTATCGTCCAAGTGGATGTCTGTGGTCTGTCGTTCTTTTTTCTGATTAGGAGACATCACAAAGCTCACGCATCGGACACTGCCCAGCGAATACCGGATGACCTGTGGCCTTTGATAGCATCATCCTTCTTACACTTGACTTCCAGAGATACCTACCGCCGACGCTGAACGGCGCCGACCACGACATAAGTCAACAATTGCATGCCATAGATGACTAGCAGCAATCTGCACAATTGCCTTTACGGCCCAAGCCAGCGCGAGGAGCTGAGGTCGATGCCACCCCAGCGCCCAGGCGACCACAACCACAGCAGCCGTCAGCGGCACCGAGACATACCACAAATCCGAGAACAGCGGCGTCTTCTCTATGACCCAAGCGCCAGCCTCGGACTTGGAGCTGGTGAACATCTGACTGCCGACGACGCTGGCCACGGCCGTGAGCGGCAGGAACATGACTGTGATGGCTGCGACAACGATCATGAGCCGCGAGTCCCGCTGTGTCAGCAGGTTGAACGACAGATTGATGGCGTTGGCAATCCTGTTCCGCAGACTGCCCAGGCGAAGCTTGGTCGATCGGAGCAGCGACCTTCGGTGAGACAGGCACTCGATGAGCTGCAGCAGGACAACGCCTCTGGGTCTTGGTGGCTCAACAGTCAGAGCAGCTGTCACTGTTTTGCTGCTCCTTGTCGACGACGAAGACGAGTGCCCGTTGTGCTGCTGTGGTTGCTGCGTCGTTCCTGGGGTTGAGGCAGTGTGGCTGGTGCTGGATATCGCCTGCAAAGCTGCGTCCATGCGGCTGATGAGTCCTTCGACAACGAGCAGCATTGCTTCTACCCCTTCGCCGAGATAGCTTATGTTCTTCCCGAGGTTCTGGATCGCTGCAAAGCCCGAGTCGGCCACATGTGTGCCGGTCAGCAGTTGATGCTCCAGCGGGCCCAGCACATCCGCGATATTCCACACGTTCTCGTCGACCTCTCTATACAAGCCCTCGAGCACGAGATCGAGCAGAACGTACGGCTCCACGGCAACATCGCCCCAAGCGCGGGCATCCAGGAACTTTTCAATGCGGCTGCGAACAGTAAGCGGCGCGCCAAAGCAGACGAGCGTCACTTCGCCACTCTGCTCGGTGCGCAGGAAGAAGCCCGCGCGCACGTAGCTGAAGTCGGTGTTGGCGGGCCGCGGGCGGCGCATCTCGAACCAGCCGTGCTGTCGCTTGGTCAGGTCTGCGCCCGGGTGGTACATGATGCTCGGCGTCTGGGCGGTCGTTTTGACGACGTGGACGTGTTTGCAGAGGAAGTGGAACCAGAGGCAGGAGCCGCGGCCCGGGTCGGTGTGGGTGCCCAGGCTGTGGCTTACGCTGTCTACGCGCTCGAGCGTGAAGGCGTCTGGGATCTGCAGGATCGTGAAGAGGCGCACGAAGGTAGCATATGTGGCCTTTCGTGGTATGTCTAGGGGAGCGAATCTTTGAGGCACGATGGTTTTATGCGTCAGCCTAAAAGAAGACAGAGCATGTGGTGCACACAATTTGGAATCAATCTTTGCGGGCAGACTCACATGATCCTTAGTCCTGGCTGTCCGGGTATGTTTGGCACGATACCTGCCGGATCGGTGATATTCTCTGTCCATGAACCGTCCGACGATACTACAGTGGTAGATCAGTCAATTTGCATGTTCCACGACATCTGAAATGTGAGTCTTCTGTCACGGAGCCTCACATGCATTGCTCGACCACATGCGCAACACGAATGGCTCAGTTGGGTCTGAACCTGTGTCGAAGTCTTCAGCTTCTTTCATCCATTGCCTGTAAGGCTCCTGCAGCCGGTTCCAGGACATGCTGATGATCGATTCGAGGAATGAGGCAAAAGACCTATAGAGTTTTCGACAGGTTGCCGCTCCAGACAGGGACAAGACAACCCGGGGCTTTTGCTTCGGACATCAACCCAGAATCTCGAACCCCATGCAGTAGGCAGCCGCATATGTAGGGGCTGATATACACATCTAAATGGGTAGAACACAATGCATGCCTTCCAGTGGTGCTGGAACCGAAATTGCCCTTGAGCCCCTGCCCCATGGGCCCCCCCCCCCCCCCGGGCCTCCTTCCATCAGCTTGAGCGCCAAGGCGAGTGCATACCGCCTGTTGAGATGGAAATAGATTTCAAAAATTGCTTCGCATCTTCGTATCTTACCGAGCTGAACAAAAAGTGTGTAGCACCAGAGACTGTAGCTCCGAATTGGTTGGCTCTTTACATAGTACGCAACGGCTGTTCGTCTCGAAGGCGTTTAACTCGATGCATGTCAGCAGTACTAGTGCTTATGAAATTTCATGTCTTGTCAGACGCGATACATACCTGTTTTGTACAAATCTCATCAGCCAGGAAGAGTTCAGAACCTCATCTTCCAGACGTATTGAACCAGGAAGTCGCTATCAAACAATGTGCCTGAGAGATACGGAAGTATGCTAAGGATATGTGCCATGTGGAGTCTGGACAGGGAGGGTGGCCACTTGGATCCAGAATCAAGGCGTACGTCAAGTCTTCCTGTTCTCAGGGTAGCCACCACGTTCGCTGTATTATAAGTAGAGGGTTGCCTCTATGCTAGTTAATCTTTCTGTTTCGAAGGAGACGGAAGTGCCAGTTGAGGTGAATACCCACATCCAGTCTTAATTCTCACTTGGGCAAGTTCAACCTGAGCAGACTTCGTGTACCCTCGACTGTTTGGAGTCAGCCTAGCACTGCCTACGACAAAGACAGTCTACAATGGTCGGTTTCCTCTCCATTCCTTCTTGAATCCTCACTCTAGAACATCTTGAAATTCCCACAACAGAGTCGTTCAGGCCGCAATTCGATTTCAGCGTACCGTCCAGGTAGACACCTACATAACTTGATGCTGACTCTAAGTTGTTCAAAGCCTGGTCGCAAGCCCCGTCACGGCGGAAACCACGACCCAAGTAAGCCGGTAAGTGATACAGGCTGATGATCTACTGACGGCATTTATTGATCCTTTCGCCAGCACAATCGCGGGATCGATGAACTTCAGCAGTTTCCACCTGAACAAACAGGAACATGGAATCCCTTGTACACGCAACAGACATTTCAGCCCCAAGAACCCATGTCCTCGGAAGACACAAGTCATAAGCAGCCAGTTTCCCATCAATATGTGAGCAACACCCCATCTACATCCGTCCTCTTGCCAACCTGGAACCAAGAGCAAGTGAAAGAACCCGACACTAACAGACCTTGCATCAAGTATGAGATGGGTCAGATGTCGGAGGCTACGACTGAGATGGCGGGATATGAGGCTCCACAGGTAAAGAGATCGCGTCTACGTCTCTGCTGTCTCTGTTGCTGCTGCTAGAGATAAAATCAACTCAGACCTCATTCTCATTGTTTATTGTGCCGCGTAGGGAACGATCATCCCTCGCTATTACGCCAAGCCAGTGTCCATTGTAAATGGTTTCCCATTTTCTCCCTCGTCGACTTGAACTCGTCACCAATCCGATATGATTATAGTACTGAGAATTCTATTCAACAGATCATAGAAGAGGAGAAGCCAAGGAAGTTGGTGGGAGCGACACATGCCTTCACCGGCACATTCTGGCGCTGGTTTACAACCCCCCATCGCATCAAATTGCCGGGCTACATCTATCACGATCCAAACGCCTTGTACTATCCGAAAGAACAGTCTCGGTGGTACCTCAAACTTTGGAACCCGGCGAGTAAATCCAAGAAAGTGGCGGCAAAATGCTCCCGGCACCGCGACTTCATGGGACGGGTCAAAGAGATACCGTACGACGATCGCTACTTGCACCATAATACAGGCGAACTACGCAGATTGATTGTGTCTTGCACCGACGAAATCTTTTCATCCGACAGCACCGTCACGTGGCGTCGAACATATATCCGCAACTGCTCTCCGCTCACCATCCGACTGGCCACTTGGATCATTGATGTTCAAGGTCACCCTAATAGCTTCTGGACGTGGTTGAAGATGGCGGGCAAGACTATTCCGGGTGGGCTGCTCATGTCGGCGGTTGTAAGTCCACACGATCACTTCACGACGGAGCACATAAGGGGCCACAAGAAGAAACCTTGAAGGACGAACAGCTGGCTAACATGCACGACCCCACGCGCCTAGTACTTAGAGGGAATGGAAGTAAAAGAGCAGTTCAACGGCGACTTCGCTCCGGTTCCGTACAAGTACAACGGCACCGCCAAGGTTTGGACCAACTGGCGAGAGAACTTCAAAAATACGTCGACCTTGGGCAGAATCACGCAACCTTACCATCAACTCCGCCCTCGGAAATTGTGCTTTTGGAGAGACGCAAGGCCCGGTGAACCACTGGGCGTCGATATACTTTCACCCGAAGAGTGGGAGAACGGGATAGGTCAGGGCCGGGTTCTCAACTATGTCTTCGTGACATACACGTGAGTACCACTGCTTCCTAGCAAATTCATTAGACCACAGCTTGGCGCTGATGTGCAACGGAGATAGCTCTGAGCACTTTGACGCTGAATCGGAAGAGGATATGTATGCTCTTGATGTGATTGCGCAAAGGGCTGCGAGAAACGCACAAGTTCCTGCGTACTGGATTGCTACCAGCTGTATGGCAAGTGGAGGAGCAGAGCTGGAACGAGATGTGAGTCAGAATTCCTTCTGAGCTGGCTGGATTCCAGCTAGATCACGAGATACACTTCTGACACGCACTTGCGAGCAGGTCTATTGTATCGCAGATGTTCTTCGCGGCGCCCACGAGATGGTCATTGCGGTAGGCACCAGATACAACCATAACTACCCTGGAAGTGGGTATCGACAGAGCCCTTTCAGCGAGAAGGAACTTCTTGCCCAGTGGGGTTCTCGAATCTGGACTTTCCCCGAAGTCCTCCTCAGCCCGGGCTCAAATATCAAAGTATACAACAGAGATGTCGGGAGCTACAAAGTCATCAGCAAAAATCAATTTGCTGCCTTGGCCTGGGCAGACATCGATGCCGGCGATTCTAGCCAACTCGTGAACCACTATCTGAACAGCATCGAGCTGAGCTCTCTCGAGCTTTCCATCATCGCCCTCAAGTGCTTGTTCTCTCGGAGCACGAACAAGGAGGGCTACTACCAAGGCGACCACGCGTACGCGCTGATGGGCCTGCTGCGGTGCCGTCCCCAAGTCGACAACACGGACTCTCAGTTTCAGGCGTTTGCACGGCTGTCGCTGGCCAACGACTCGGACCAGCTGATGGAGCGGTACATATGCACACTGCCACTGTCGGGCGCACAGCACTGGCACGATATGAGCGACGCATACCATTCTTCGCTGTGGGATATCGAGCCTCGCTGCCAGGTGGCCGGTATATGCGAGGACGACACCGTCATCCTCGATGGCGCGTGGGGCGCTAGCATCCGCTGGAAGTCTTTCTTCCCTATTCAGTGTGATACGGAGAGTTCTTGGAGGCGATGGTTTGCAATCCAGATTATGCTCAACCAGGGCTGGTTGCTATCGGCTGCTTCGACTCTCTTTGGCTTGCTATCCTCCAGATCGAATACTTCTACTCCAGCCTCGAGTACAGCCGCTGACGGAACATCCAACTCAGCTGATGATGCACTTCTTCCCTACCACAGCGTTCAGCACTGGGTGGTATTCGGACTAGGCTGGCTCTTCATTCTCATGTATCTACTCGTGGTGATATACAGCGCCGCGCTGATCCGGGTCGTCTACGGCGGCAAGAGCGTCGACACACAAGCGGCGCTCTTCGGCTTCGAGGGGTATCTCGACGCCGCGACCGTGGAGAAGTCCATCTTCGGCGGTGTCTTTGGCCGCATGGGCTGGTCCGAGAACGGGAGCCCGCTATCGCGCTGGCACATCAACGAGTACGGTGAGCGGCTGGGCGTCGACCCGGTCCGGAATGACCTCAATGTCGCGCGGATGGTCCAACAGGCGAGGCACGCGGCTGGGCCGGGCCAGCCGCGGATATTCACGCTGGTCGACACGAACAGCATGCAGATGACGCTGTTCGAAGCGGCGCGGCCGCCGGTGTGTGTGGTTCTGTGTGGCAGCGAGGGGGGCATGCAGCGCGCTGTGGGCTGTTCGTATGATTGGGAGACGCAGATTATGTATCGGGAGACGGTCCTCAGGATGCCGACTGAGTCTCTGGATAGGATGTCTCGTGTTCCTAGGTTCCGCATGGGCGTTGCCAATCTGAGGCATGAAAGGAAGTGCTATCCGAGAGAGGGGCCAGGCACGGGCATCTTTGTTTAATCATCGTACTGTCGGAGGTGCCTTTATTAAGTTTTAGATTGGACTTGTGGATAGGCATCTGAAGTTTGAGTACTTGACCATGAAGCGCTTGGAGACTTTGGCGGCCCCCCCCCCCCCATTGGGAGACTCAGCACGCACAAAATCGTCTCAAAAATAAGAGACCTCCAGGAGCAGTATAACTGGTCATTTATCATGTGAAAGTAGCCAAAGTACTACCAACCCTATCATATCGATATCCTACCGCGACATAATCATTCGTAAACGTAACAATAAGGTCCCCTCTTGGGATCCTGAACCTCCCCGGTAGTAGTCTCTCCCAAAACCCCAAAACTCAGGACAGTTTTGTTGTCCACCTCAGGCGTACTTGGTGCATTTGCGAAACTGCTAGTTCCACTGTATCGATACCTCCTGTTCACCGGATCTGCCGCCTGCCACTCTTCCCACACCTTGTCGACCATGGCGTGGTGCAGGTAGAAGGCCGGATCCTGCGGGCTGCTGAAAAGCTCGTACGCAGTCCCTCCTATCGCGTAATGGCCTCCCACGTGCACGTCGAACTTGTCCCCGTAGCTGTCCCATGCGTCGTCGAGCTCTGTTACGTTTCGCATCCCGAGGACGCGGTCGATTTCGTGCTGGCTGAGTTGGGTTTGCACGCCCCAGCTGTTCAGGTCGCGCTCTAGACAGTGTGGGTCCGGTGTGGTCCCTGTAAATTAAGCTTGGTAAGTTCACATTCTGGGATGAGTATTCTATGAAACTGCTGCATGCGTCCATCTACCTAGGTACCATCATAAAGGGTTTGACACATACAGTTTTGTGGAAGACCCCCTGCCAAAGCAAGAGGGAAGTTCATCCTCTGGAAGTGCACAGTGTGGTCTGCGAATGGACCTGTCACTACGCAGCCGCCTCCAGTTCCTTGCGGCAAGATTGCGCCCCCGATTGTCCTATATAGACCGGGTGGAACTGTCTTGTACAAGCCGTTGCCGCCGAGCGACGTATCGCTGCCGTCGAACATGGGGCTTGCCTCGAGCTGTGGCCAGCGGGTCCAGTCCCAGTAGGGCATGCCTAGTTTTCTCGGGAACCCGCATTCGTGGAGTTCTTGCTGCATGAGCCTTTCGAGATGGAGGTTGTCATCAGTATTCTCAAGTGAAAGAATGGCTTGTGTAGATGGGATGACTGACCAAGTATAGTGTCGATGCCACGAAGCAAAGATTCCACTCCTGTGGATGGACATTGTCAAGTTGATGTGCACGGCGGCGTAGTCGTCGAATCTATTCGTCGAAGCCGGTACTGCTTGATGAAGGAGAGACGGTTTGCTCATCACACATTTGAACGCTTTGACGAACAGAAGTTTGTCGTAGCGGGTCAAGTCTCCGTATTCCTTGCGGACTAGGGCAGTAGAATTCGTGCAGCCATGATAGCCAGCAATAGATACACTGGCCAATGCGGACAGAATCCAGTGAATCAGTGTCAGATGCATCTTTGTTTTTACCTAGGTGCGAGGAGCGAATATTGCAAGTGGCAGTAGTGATTCCAAGCTGTAGAAGTTCGTTTATGTGAAAACCGGAAAAGACGAGAATGAGTACGAACCTCCTGAAGAAGGCCAGGGACGCCTTGGTAGGGATACCAATATATAACATTGCCGTGATATCTTAGCCAAGCACTATTCAAAAGACTGTGGCGTCTGGAGGGCGATGGTTATAGGATGTTCTTTCTCGTCAAGTCCTATGACCTTCCTCGTAGCACCGGACCAGGACGCCCGTCAGCAAGAAAGTCGGGTGCCCGATGTTGGCGATCCCAACCATGATCAAGCTAGTGGCGACCAGCTTCTGGCGCAGCAGTAGTATGGCGACTCTTTTGGTACGGACATCGGATGGCTCCGCACGCCCAAGAGACATGCGCGTCCAACGACAGACTCACGTCGAGTCCAGCCAAGCGAAGATGTCCCGCTTACTGCTCGCTGTTAAACACACCCGTTCGCTACTTGTGCCTCCAACTCTTTGCAAGCGGCTTGCTTTCACCCTCGGTTGGGCATTACGTAGCAAAGAATGTCTGTAGTACTATGAGAGTGGCCGTACCTTCGCCGCCGGGGCCACCCACTCGGCCCCGGCCCGCTCGGCTCCGGGCTGAAGGCCAGACAATGGTCCAGATATCACCAATTATAGACAGGGCGGGCAGCAAATCAGATAATTTTGATTCAAATCAAATACACTTTTTCAGAATCAAATCAAATAAAGAGAAAATGAAGCCAAATTAAAATCAAATAAAGGGTAGGCCATATTTGATTATATCCAAATTGAATAGGTAAATTAGCCGGCCTTATATAAAATAGATTATAAAGCTTAATTATCGATTATTATGGTAATTATATAATTATTAATCAAACCGAAATTTAAGGACATATTTTATTTATTAATTCAAAATTCAATTTTCTAAATTAATTTTTTTTAAAAATAAAAGAATTCTAAAATCTTTTCAAATTTCAATATATCTTAAGACTTTCAACTTCGCTGAATTTCTCATTTTTTAAATAACGGTGTTTTTAAGCATTAAAAAATTAATATTTTAGAATATTTATTAAATATTTAGCTAAATAGATAAATCTATAAGTTTCGGGCGATGTGCCGTAGGAGAAAGCTGTTAATAGAAAAGTAAAAAAAATAATAAGTATAAGTATTCAAATTATCCAAATCAAATCAAGGCAGGCCTCTAATTAATCAAATTCACAGAGATTTTATTCAAATCGAATCAAATTAGACCTTCCGATTTGATTTGAGTTGATTTGATGCCCACCCTGATTATAGACCAAACATAGGGCCAACTGGACCCACAATCGAAGGAAATCTAAGTTCGGGGAATTCGAAAACTCACAGTCCTGTTCAAAGCAGGTGCCTGTCTATACCTTACTTGGAAGTCTCCAAAATCGAACCTCCACGTGATATGATTTGAAGGCACAGGGCATCGTCATGGACGACACCCATGGGAAAGGTGAGCCGGTCGTGGGACGACTGAACCCAGGCTACATCGTGCTGAAGAGCTGAGGAGCCTTTCAGGTTTTGTCCTCTCGTTACATCTCACGGTGTACTGTATGCTACTTGGGAAGAGCTGCTTGAAGAGAATTTCGAATTCGAATTCGTTGGTCGTAAACTATCTACATTGAAGAGAATGGCGTCCTTGCCTCATATGCCGTTTTGAGTCATCACAGCGTCACAACTTGAATGGCAGGCAGCATTTGGCCTGCTTGTCCCGCCCCGTTCCGGAGCGGTACAGCTCCTGTGCTAACACTTTACAGGCTGATGAAGGGGCTGACACTCGCAGCCTCCGTCAGCACCGCGCCAGCGCTGGGAGGCCCGTACGTGTTACCAGCCTCACACCAAGCCACCAACTCGTTGCACTTGGCCGTCCAGAGGTTGCAGCCCTTGCTCTCGTCATTGCCGTTGATCACCGGCTCAACATCCGCCCAGCACTCAGCGTCGGTCGCCCAGCACGAGTCCGACGCCGCCCAGCACAGCGGCAGCGAGCCGGCGGTGTCGCCCGTCCACGAGGCCAGCTCCGTGAAGCACTTGTTGCCGACCTGCAGGACGGTGTCGTCCGAGCACTGGCCGACCACATCGGCGACGTTCGCGCTGAGCTGCTTGAGCGCCAGCTGGGCGGTCACGACGGAGTTGCTGTAGACGTTCGGGCCGAACTCCGGGTACGCGGTCCACGGCAGGTCGTAGATGTCGTAGGTGACGGACGCATCGCCGGCGCTGACGTGGCCGGGGATGGCGACGGTGTTGGGCGTCGCGGTGCCGGTGCCGCCCGAGATGTACACCTGCACGCAGCCGATGAAGAACTGGGGCACGACGGCGCCGCCGTCGCGGTTCTGCAGCGCCAGCACCTCGTCGCGCACGAGGTAGTAGCCCTCGGTCAGGTCGCCGGGGATGTTGGCCGCCGTGTAGCCGCCGTTGGTGATCATGTCGTCGGTGCCCCACGAGTTGTCCGCCAGGTCGAGCCCGTCCCACGAGATCTTGAACCAGCCGTCGCCCGTGCCGTCGCCGTTGGCCGTCCAGGGGTCCGTCGCGCCCGGCTCGGCCATCTTCTTGAGGTACACGGCGGTCGGGCCCTTGTGGTTCTCGTCGATGACGCCGGCCTCGGCGCCGTCGGCCCACGAGCGGTGCAGCATGGAGATGGTGTCGCCGGCGGCGAGCTCGATGGTGCGCTCGACGGCGGTGAGGCCGTTGACGCCGCACACCATGTCGGTCGAGGTCAGGTCCGTGATGGGCGCTGTGGTTGTCTCGCTGTTCAGGTCCATGCGCACGCCTGCGGCCTCGCCTTGGCCTGTGGCGCCGCGGAAGATCTCGACCATGCGAGTGTGGGCATCGACGCCGGCCGCGGCGGCGACGAGCATTGTGAGAAGCGATTTGGGTGCCATTTTGGTGAAAGGACGTGTGGGTTCCTTTTTCTTTTTTTCTTTTTTTCTTTTGGGTGTGGAAAATGAGTGTGTAATCCCTGACTGTGGATGAAAGAATGGAGGAAGGAGTGTGGATTGAACAAATGTCTGATGAACGTGGGCTCAACGACGACTACTCAATAGCAAAAAAGAATGACTACGGACTCCCAGTATCCGTTTGTGTGCAAAACCTGCAAGAAGCATCACAGCACCATCGCAGCGTCTGTGGGCAGAGGCCTGCAATCTTATATGAGCGGTGGTCCGGAACAAGTGGCGGCACAGGCCCCTCCACGACCCACTACACCGCAAATTACGCTTGACGACAACCTTTGGAGGTAACATTGCTATGGAGACATGATGACGATGCGTACTGGGCGACATAGCCGCTGGCGCTGTGCAGCTTCATCTGGCGGCCTTGGGTTGGTCGCTTTGGCGCCCAAAGAGGCGGCCAAGGCGGACCTGCGTTCTCGGCCTCGCTACCCCTGGAGGCGATAGCTCGTTGGCGGTTGCTTGCTTTTGAAACTTTTCTGGGCGTTTGTGTTAGCGTGTTTGAACAGAGCTGCATGTGCCATGGTGGATGCCGGGTGCCTAGTTTTCGGAGTCTGTCTATCACATTTGACAGGTACTCACTTGCAGATGGTGCCTGTTTTACATCAAGAAGAACTGCTCTGGCCGTGGGGGCTTGGGGGGCCTGGGGGGCTGGAGGGCAGCCTTCAAAGGCAAGGCAGCCTTAAAAGTCTTAAGTGAAGATCAGCGAAGCCAAGGCAGATGCAGCCAAGCGGATTCGCTGGCAGACCTGCCCCTGATGCTCATCTCCCGGCCTCCTCCCACAAGGGGTGCCCCGGTGCCTGACTCGCACTTGGCCGGTCCTCCTCAGGCCCTCGACACTGCGCAGCTCCAGACATCTCCGGCGCTTGGAGGAGTGGACATTACCTTAGTGCGTGACGGGGGGTTTGAGATAGGGTTGTCAGCAAGGTGTTGGCGAAGAAAGGATATTGGAAATAAACCAAACCATTAAAGAGATATTAGCCAATATGTCAACATAGGCTTAATGTCAAGGAATAAATGTATATCAATATTGAATCGATATTAAATAATCATCTTAAGCTTTTGCTTTGGCGTAAAAATTGACCGTAGCGTAATTAGAATCTAAGGATGAAAACACCTTTCCTTAATGAATTCACGTTTGTATAGGTACGTTTGAAGCTAGCGTTAATCTAATCCATTAATTCGACTTTTTTTCGATTGATGAAGTCGATGATAATTGAAGTTGTTTGCTTTTTCCTTCTTTATTTTGCTTTATATAAAAATGAATAGATATAGAATTGTATTCGATATACCTCTTAACCAACGTATATTACGATGGGCTTATTTCTAACATCTTTTTGTCCAGAATACTGTATTTTACGTTCAACACCCTGCTAACAACCCTGTCTCAAACCCCCCGTCACGCACTAAGGTAGGTACCGTAGGCACAAGGTGGATGAACGATCGGGATTTATGATGTATCCGTACTGGATTTGCATTATAAGAAGAGGAATCAGAAGTCTGTACATACAGAGTACCTATAGAGTATTTACGCAGATGGACTGAGGCTAGGTAGCGCTGAGGTTGTATGCAAGATCAACAAGTCTAACAGAAAAAGTGTGCATGCGAAAGTTAGGCTGGGGCATAGGAACACCTTAGTAAATACAACGCTAACAAGAACCGAGTGAGAGAAATTATGCACTTGCTTGGGTTTCCTAGGTCGACGGATTTAATATACAGTACAAACTCGTCTTCAAAACTTTCGCAGTCCTGTTCAGCCCGAAGTCCCTTCGCAACAGTGCTTGTGGGGACGTTCTAGGCCAGTCCACAAGCACGTCCCTAGGCCCGGAAATTGGTCATTATTCATCCATGTATTGCGGGAGGCGTCACGATTGCTTTTCAACTTCTTTTGAGTCTTCACCTTTGCTAATTGTGCGTACTTGCATCTCGTTCTGTGACCTGTCTGGTATGACAGTACGGACAATACTGCTATAGAGCACATGGTAGGGGTCTGCATATGGTGATAATGGCCGTCAAGTTCTGCTTAACTCCTGCCCCGGGCTCAATTGAGCGCATTACTTCCAGCCCCACTGTCCAGTCTTCGTTTGGTCTTAGTCATCCAAGCTCTCTAAAAGTGACTGCACTGCATCGTTCCTGCCTCCGTTTTTGCGTCCGCTGTTTGGTTGCTGCTGCGTTTCTTGGGCTTTCCTCTTGTCTTTATGTCTCTAGCTTCGACTGTGCCAAGACATGGTCAGTTATTGACCGCGTCCTCGTCTCTCTTCAGATTGCGCAGGTCCACGACGATCAACGTGGACCGTTACTATGCCTAGACATCCTCAACACGTCACGCAATGGCCTTCAGCTGCTCTTCTACTCGGAGTTGCTCGGCTGCGGCTACAATGCAGCCAGAAAATGACGCGATACAACCGTCGAGGCAAGGCAATGCCGGAGGGCGCACCTCATCTACCATCACGGCGATAATCTGTGGTGCCTTCGGAACTTGAAAAAAGAGAGCTCCAAGCGCGTGCTCTGGAAAATGCTTTGGAGAAGTCAATACAGATGCTGACTGACACATTTATAGTGAAACGTCACAAAACGTCAACTAAAATTACATCCAGGCAGAAGGTACGATGGATTGCTGGGCAAGCGACCCTCGGCAACCTGACAGAAGCCGAGCTCTTCGAAGCAGTGCAGAATTTGGATCACCTCAGAATGTTTGCAAAGGAGCTTGCAGACAAAGCGTCTCAGGACGCCAGACTCGCAGCCGACAAAGCCACACAGGTGGCGTCGCGAGCCGGAAACGATTGCTCAGCAGAAGGAGTACGCTCTCGTCTGGACAAAAAGAAAAAGACAGCTGGCACTGCTGCAGCCACACAGGACTATGCGAGCTTGCAACAGGAAGCCTGGGAGCTTGTAAAGCAAGCATTAACGTTGAGTATCGAGCGACGCGTCAGATACACCCTCTTTATGATATCCGGCGATAGCACCTTACGCGTCATATAGCGACAAAGAGGCTCGTGTCCAATTTGCTCACGACGGAAAGGCGCTTCAGAGTGCGACTACCTGCGGTATTTCGAGGATAAGGACTTCAATTTTGATCAGACACCGATTTATTGGTTGCACGAAAGCTGAGATATGAGAAAGACTTCCGCTCCGCACCGTCGCAAGTTGTTCCTTGAAGCTAGAAGCTTCTACTTTCACGCACGGGTGAATGGATTTCCTGTCTCCTCAGGTCAGTCGCGAAGAGCATAATGCTAATAGTGGAGTTTCTTAAATACCTGAAATCCAGATTTGTTTAGTACGAAGGTTTTGGCTGCTTCATACCGCTACATATCCGAAAGACATTTGATGCTCCACTCCCTGCCCATAGTTAGCATCTTCACCCGCAAGTTACCCAAGAGCCGGGATCTGGAATCACCAGCTGGGCCAAATGCCCATGTCTGTACGCAGTTTCCAAGGCTTGCATACTAATGATTTTTGGGGATAACAGTCTATTCTATATTTTGATCGTCAAGCCAATATGCGCAAGACGAATCTGGAATTTGCGTAGCAATCTACCGGAAAGGTTGCGCCAGCTCCGGTATTCGAAGTGACTACCAATACATGGATGCGCAGCGCCACAGCCAAAGGGTTCTTCTGGCCACGCTGCGAGATATCTCGGAGCCATTTGTGGGTGTCTGGGCTCAACACGTCACAAATCTCGACCGCAGGGCCATCCGTCAAGTATGGACCAGACATTGCGCAAGTGAAACTGTTGCGTGTGCCCCACAGACAAGTACAACAAGGAATCCATAGGCACACGCATCTTGTGAGGGACACAGGCTCCGTCGGATCCCGCAGCCGCACCACAGCCAGAGGAAGCGCATTCTGGCGGCGACGACTTGACACTTCCCGCACCGAACTGGCTTTCTTCGTGGACCGACGTTATCAATCTGGGCCGTAAGCGTGTTCCAGGAGATGGGAAAATCCGGCCAGGGCCAGATATGGCGCGCTTCGACACCTATCTGCCTCAGAAAGCTGAGCAAAGCCAAACGAGAGATACGCTGGGTATCGCCAACGTCTCGGAGCTGCTTGAGTCAAGTCGCAGGACAAGTGGTTACTCTACAAGCGAGGTCACGTTCTGATGCTGCATGCTTCCCTGCCGCCTCGTGATCATAGGGCTACAGTGGTATCGACATGAAGTGACTTGAGTCTATGGCATCGAATCGAGCGTGCACTGGGCTCAGGAGTAGTCAGAAGTACTTCACTTTGATGGTCACCTTTAGGTCGGCATGGCGCGGCACTTGAGACTCGAGCGCCGGGTTGGCTGGCATGATCGTATCCCACAGCCTCGACGGGGGCGACTTCGACATTGGAAGCGCGCAGGACCGGTATGAGCGTCCAGCATGCTCGTCAGTCTTGAGACCCTGTGACCAAGCCTGGCCGCAGACACGGGGTGCCCAACCTGTCCAGGCCAACCTCGAGGACCATCTTCTACCGACTTCAAGTATCAGCACTTGGCTTATAAATTGATTCGAGAACTCGCCCATGAAAGTCGGGGGCTCTGGAGCAGATCGTGACGACGAGACGCATCTTTACTTCTGGGCTTGCCAATACCTAGGCACACAGATTTCTCCGCGCCCCGCACCAACGCGGGTCGCCTTTGATGGGAATGTCCGGCGGTGATTGTCCGGGATGCTACGATCTGTGTAGGGTGCGTTTGACTCTTGTGCGTGAGAAACGGGTGTGTATCTTTCAGAGAGCGTGTTTGCAGCATGTTATATTTCAATGCTCCGTACCACTCTGCACTGTTGCCCGTTGTCAAGGGTGCCACAGCATCGATAGAGGGGAGTGCGGGGATCCGCCTGTACTTAGTTGGGCCCAGGGGAGCACCTGAGGGGAAAAGCTCTAGACCGAGAACCGCCTAGTCGCAATGAAACAAACGTCTCTCCAAACTTTTTCTCCTGCCAACTACAACTGTCTTCTTCTTCACATCATCAACGACATGTCGCGTTGCGAACCCACGCGTCGCGCGCGCGCCGCCTGCGGCTCAGATCATCTGCGAAGATTCCACAAGCCTCGGGCGATGTGATGCAAGCTCTGGCCTCTACCTATTACTCGACGAGCGAGCGAGCGGCGGGTCACGCGACGCGACTTGTCCTGTCTCTCTCCGCCGCCGCTGCCGCAAGCTTCGTGGCCGCACGAGCTGTTCCAGCCCAACGGCCACATCTCTCACCTTCGTGTAAGCTCCCCTCTCTATCCACCCTGCATTTCCCCGGAGCAGCAAAATGATGATCAAACCCAATTTGCATGGCTTAACTGATGGGCCATGTGCCCGCTTGATGCCAAAACATATGGAATCTCGTTAGTCTGATAACACTGCTTCTGCGCACGCTGTCGTGTCGTTTCTGTTGTGCACTCCCTGCTTTCATGGCTTTGAACTTGAACAGATGGCTGACAAACTACATGGGTGTGGTAGGTGATTTGGGAAGCAGTTGGCTGCTGGCCCACGGGGCTGTAATGCGGCGTCAGAAAGGGGGAGGTCTGACATGCTGGCGGACCCTGAGAGCAGGAGGCGAGCTGCAGCACTTACGAGGCCACACATTCGTCACCCAACCCTCTAGTGAGGGTTTTGTTGATGCTTCTGTTGTGGCAGCCAATGTCGGCGTTGGCTGGACACAGTGCTCTCGTGTCCAGAGGAGATGCCTGCGCAGGCCGCGATGGTTCACGGCGAGCGCAACCGTGATACGGTCTCGGCCAACAACGCCCTGATCCTCACCAGATCAAAAGGAAATAACACCCCAATGCTCACCAACATCAAATCTGATCGATCAACAGCATGTCACTTCCAACGCGGATCCCGGGACGGTCGCGAGCGATCGCCTCGCTGCCTGATCCCTACAGAAGCTGGCCCAGCCCACCTTTTGCGCCACTCCCGTCAATGGATGTCTACCCTCGCCAAAATTATGTACTCTGCCAAGTCGGCTCCTGCAGTTGGACGCTAGTGCGGATGACATGGACTCGGTTGGGACTGTTGGATATCTTGCACCTTTGATCTGCCAGTTTATGTGCAGCATCCGAATGACCGTGACCTCCTTCCATGTTGCCTTCCTGGTGTCACTGACATTGGCTTGTCACCCAACTCCCATTCCTCTGCCTTCACTCTTTGTCTGCGATGCCCTGCTGCCCTTCCGAGAAAACGCCTCTGACTCTAGAAAAACAACCAAGTTGCTTTGTCTGCTGCATCGAGCATTGTTCTGCGCATGTCCCAACGTCTCAGCGTTACAGTGAGGGTGATATTTTTCCAACGATCAGGATGGAGAAGAACGAAGATGGTCGGCTCGGCAAGAAGGGCAAGGCGAATATATATATGTTGTGATTGCTGGCATCTCTACGTCGATCAGATCAGTTTTCCATCGATCATCGCACATCAAGCTCCAGCTCGTTCCTTGCCACAGATCCAGACTCTGCCACAAACCTACTGACCCCGTCCTACTTTCCAAAACCCCCCTCCCAAACACACCGCCTAATATGGCCGATAACCAACGTCGAGAATCAGTCGGTGAGAGGAATGTCTTTTGTAAGGATTGTGGCTTGCGCACGGCTCTCCTTGATACCCTTGTCGAGCACAGGACCTCGCGCTATCGGCATTGTGCCGCAAATCAAGAACAAAATTTGAGGAATGGCTACAACGCCGATCGTACGGAACGGAATGAAACAAATAGCACCGATCCAAACGGCACCGATCCAAGCGGCACCGTCACAAGCAGCACCGTCACAAACGGCACCGTCACAAACGGCAGCAACACCAATTAGACCAGCGGAAGACAAGAGATTCTGCGTCAATCAGATTTCATCAAATACACATAAGCAGCGTTGAAGACATTCTCAGCTAAGTGTCTACCCAGGCATGACGGGCTATATGTGTGAAGCCCCAGGATCTATTGAGGCGGGGACGTAGGCCCGAAGTATAGCGTAGGGGATTCAGAGGTATCTTTGAGCTGGTGACCGCGGTCAATTCGATGGCAAGAGCAGAATGGGTATTGCGTTAGTTTTGTCCAGAAGGCTGGTTTCCTAACGTGCGAGCCTCTGTTCATTCAGAGGTTTGGTGAATGCGTGCCCTTGGATGATCGGTTCTCAGTTTGGTGTGATAAGCGTCTCATTGCATGAGTCTCTCGCTCATACTGGAGTGTATTCTAGTCAGTAGCCTAGAAGATCATTATCATCCGTGTTTGGGGGAAGACCGGAATCAACGCGTTTCCAACCCCGATTGCCATCGCTGCTTGCGCTCAACTCCTCGCCCACCGCGCCACGGCATCGTGACCACGCCCTCATGCCGCCCTCTCCAGCACCGAGATGCCCGAGTAGTGGTTGAACGGCTTCCCCAATAACATAGCATTATCATTGTGAATCCACAACGTAACCCTCTCCTCCACCTCACACTCCTCCTCCTCCACCACCCCACCCCGATTCACAAACACCCCCTCAAAGTCCCTCACCACGCCCAACTGCAGCCTCAGCCCATGCCTCCGGCCCCAGACCCTCAGCACAAAGTCCAGCTGCTCGTCGTAGAAGTTGCTCTGCACCGTCTCCAAGCCCCCTAACCCCGCGCCCGCCCCTGCCCCCGAACCACCACCACCGCCCCAGCCATGCCGCGCGTTGAACGCCCGGCTCTCGTCGCCCGCGAAGATGGCGTCGAACTCGCCGACGCCGAGCTGCACGCCCAGCTGCTGCGCGGTGCTGATGCCGAGCGCGAACTTGCCGCACCACAGGCGCTCGGAGGATGTCAGCTCGACGCGGTAGCGCCCGATGAGCGGGTGGTGCGCGATGGCGCGGTCGCCGCGGCGGGAGCGGCGCACGATGGGGGGTGGCTGGTGCTGGTGGTGCTGGTGTTCTTGGAAGAAGAATTGCTGCTGCTGTGACGGCGGTTGAGAATGAGTGGTGGTTGTGGTGGGCGAAGTTTTGGTGGTGGTGGTGGTGGTGGTGGGTTTTGCTTTGCTGGTGCCTGTTGTGGTGGACGTCACGGTGGCGGTCGTGGTGTTTCGGGACTTGGCGGTAGCAGCAGCAGCGGCGCGTGGGGGCGGTGAAGACGAGGCCAGGGAGAGCAGCAGCGCGTTTTCTTCGTCGAGATTGACGGAGGACAGGGTCCGGCTTAGCTTGTCAATGTCATTTTTCTGGTGCGAGGATTCGGTGGTGGGTGTGCCGGTTGTGTTGTTGTTGTTGCAGATGTCCATCGAGATAGCCCGTGGCTGCTGCCGTGGTGTTGGTATGGGGCGGGCCGCGGTTGTTGGTTTGTGGTGGCTCATGCCTGCAGAAAAGGGCACGAGCAGGCGCGATGCAGGAAAAGGGGGGTTTGATTAGATATTGACAAGTGCGGTTCGGCGCATTGATTTGGTAAGGACTGTGAGTGTTTTAGAAACGCGGCGTTCTTTGTTCTTGCTGTTTGTTTGTGATTGTTGTGTGTTTGGAAAGAGAGCGACGTTTCTCACAGATTCGAGAGTTAGTTAGTTGGTTGCTGTTTGGTGTGACGCTGATGCGTTTGCCCCACAGTGGAGAAAATCCGCCCCGACTGCACTCACTTGCAGGACTTCCTCTCACTTGCACCTCACTTCAAGTACCTAGTATTTACATAGGCTCAAATTTAAATTCAAGGTCGTGACTTCCCATTCAGTTATCGGAGTGGAAAGTGTGCTGAGATGTGCGAGTGAAACGGTTCATGATTCACGGGGGTTCTAGTATCTACTCGGTTGCTCACCATCCAAGGTGTACTCGAAGCGCCCACAGATACCCAAAATGCGTCTCCAAAGATGATGCACGTAGGCTTCTCTCATTGATTCCTGCCAGCAACAATCCTCTGCTGTCGCACCCACTCCAAGACTCGCTGCTTCTGCGAAGAGGCAAGCGGCTTCGGTTTGGCCCTGGGCCTAGGCTTTTCCCTGTCCGCCGAAGCCAGATCCTCCCGGGAAGGGTTCTCGTCGGCGAAATCGATCTCGCTGTCTGCATCCTCCGGTTTAGACTTGAGAAGATCCCAGTCAATCGGCTCCAGAGGCTCGTCGTCTTGCGCAGGAGCGAATGACTCTTCGAAAGTGTTCTCATCGATGTAATCACCGGCTTTGCGTGTCTCCGCCGGATCATAGTCGAAATCCTCCCAGATGATCTCTTTCCTTGGTCTGGGCGTCTTGTTGCGTTTTGCACCGGCGTGATTGTCACCAGAGTCACCATCCAGCTCGACGCGGGCCTGCGTGAGATTGACCGGCTTGATATCCTCCCACCGGACCTTAAAGTCTTCCCTCGGCTCCTTCACGGCCCGCTTCTGCGGCTCCACCGCCGCCTTCGCCTCCATCAGCTCAGGCAAATGCCTCACGTCCCGCGTACTCGTCCGCCCCCACGGATACTGCTTGGGATCCCAGCACGGATCGGGCCCATAGTCCACCCGCAACTCCCCGTGGAAGTGCCGTCGTAGAATCGGCAGCACCACACGAGCTTGCCGCTGGTTGCTGAAGAACCGCCACTCCATCACGCGCTCGCGCGCGCCGCGGTCCTGGGTCACTACCGCTTCTGTTTCCAGCCCCAGCGGGCCGAGTGCTTTCACCACCTGCGGGGTGTCCAGTAGCAATGTTCGTAAGCCTTCCTCGCTGAAATCCGGCGCACCTTTGGGTCCGCGCAGAACCAACACCCGCGAATGCTCCGGCGCGTTTACGTTGCTGCTAAACGCCCGCTGCGTCCAGATCATCACACCAGGCCGCTCGCCACGCACGCGAAAGCCCACATCTCCTCCTCCTCCGTCCGTTCCCTCCTCCGCGTCGTGCCGCCTTCTCCGCTGGGTCGCAAGCCGGATGAGGTCCACCACCGCCGCGTCGTGGTCGAACAGCACGATCGCCGCGCGCATGACGCGGCCGCGGTACTGCGTCACCCGCCCGCCCTTGTCCCACGCGATGTCTAGCACGCGGCCGACGGGCGCGGTGGCCGCGAGCGCGGCCAGGATGTCGGCGAGCGTGACCGCGGGCGAGAGGTTGTAGATGCGCGCGAAGCGGAGGTACTCGCGGGCGCCGGCGG
Organism: Ophiognomonia clavigignenti-juglandacearum; assembly: GCA_003671545.1. Lineage (NCBI taxonomy): Eukaryota > Fungi > Ascomycota > Sordariomycetes > Diaporthales > Gnomoniaceae > Ophiognomonia > Ophiognomonia clavigignenti-juglandacearum. Next base: position 696 of record PYFS01004667.1, on the reverse strand, counting down.
CGATGTGCGGGCGCGCGCGGTTGTGTGGGCGCGGGGGCTTGCTGGGGGGCAGCGATTTGGCAGGGGGTGGGTTTGGCATTGCCCATGTTGGAGGAGCGGTAGGTGGTGGTATTGTTGCGGGCGAGTCTGTCTGGGCCGGGGGTGATGATGATGATGATGGTGGTGGCGGCTCATCACCCGGCTGTTTTATGGCCACCAACGCAAGGGATTGCTCAACCTTGCGCATTTCGGCATCGACGTCCTGTGGGCTGTTTTCCAGGGCGCCGCCCCTTGATGCGCCGGGAAATTCATCCGCGGCCTCGTTCTGCGCTCGTTTGGACGGCGATGATGAGAAGTCCCGTTTCTGCCATTGTAGCGGGGTCACCTGGAGGGCGTGGGCCAGGCGTGCGTTGTGAGATAAGGCTTTTGTGATGTGCCTTGTCAGAGGGATCGCTGCCATCAAATTTTAAAGAGGTGTCGTGCGTGTTTCGTGGTTGTGTGAGTTGTGGCGTGTGGTGAAGTCGTTGATGAGATCAGTCCAGATGTGGTAATTTTCAGGGTTGACTGACCCCTGTCCGGCTCGTCCCGGGAGACCCCCTGGTTTGGGGGGGGGGGGGGGGGGCCCCACAAAAAAAGGCCCTAAGGGGCAAACACATTTTTTTGGGAAAACCCCCCGGGGGGAAATTTTTTTTGGTGTTTTAATTTTTTTTTAAAAAT